>MPNV01001486.1:526878-586845 GCA_013376435.1 Cyclocybe cylindracea | reverse complement strand
ACGACGAGGAGCTATTGAAAACCTAAACATATTCTTCGCAACCATTCTCAAGTAAACGAGGGCACTGAATTAATTCTGAGAGTAGAACAGTTTCACTAGTTGTCTATAGGTCTAGAATAATTAGTGATTTCAAACCTACTAAAGCTAATGCCTCAAAGTGTTGAAGTTGAAGAATGGACGAAATCATAGGCAAATAGGGCGGGACCGTGTCCCTTTAGATTTATACAGTAACTCTTCGAGTGGCTCTCCGTCTTCCATCTCGCCCTCTTCTACCCTGTGTTCTGGTTCATCCTCACTTTCAAGTTCAGTAAGGTCCGACTCGGAGTCGGACAGTTCGTCGCGCTTTCGCTTCTTGGAGACTGCAGTCAAGCCAGCAGTAGCCTTTGTTTTTTCTTTCTTCACAGATTTCTTGCCTTTCGATTCACCTTCGGTATCTCCTTTCTTCTTACGAGGCTTACGAGGCGCCGGAACCCAAGCGGGAAACCTTTCGTAGAGCTCGAGCTGGAATTCAGTGTCGTAGTCAACGCATTTCATCGTCCATACTCCAAGTCTCTGATGGAAGTAAGTTGTTAATAGCAATTTTCGGCGTAAATACGAGCTATGAACCTCTTCACCCGAGTCATAGGCCGCAAGGACTTCTTGTGGGGTAATTCTCTTATATCTTCCGCTTTCGTATATTTCGTCCATTTCTTTATTAGTAGGGTTACGACCGAGTTCCCTTCGTCCGAGAATACGAGCGCAAACTGAAGAGCCCCAACGTTGGCGACAGATTTCGTTGCCCCAGGTCTGGCGCACCTGGAAGAGGTATGCCAGTGGGTACATCATTGAAGGAGACATGAGGCAACACGCACCTTCTGGTCTTGTTGCTTCCATTCTTCAGGCGTCAGAGATTTAGCTGATTTTATCTCGTACTGACCCATATACTGCCACCGGTTAGACAGAATCCTGGTGAAGACACGTTGCAATCCACCCCAGTCTTCCCCGCCTGCAGTACAGAGGAAAAGCCCCGGTCCTCCAGCAAACCGCGGTGCATGTGGGTGGTATTCCTCATGAAGGTAAGTGAACATGTTGTACCCATGAGCTCGGAAGCGTGTGTCCGAGATTTTTGGACATGTAGCTTGCATGCTTCCGCCATACACCGAGGACATGAAATCCCGGGAAACTGTGAACTCTTGTATTCCTTTGTCTAGCAGGACTTCGTATGGTATAACGGCGTTGACCAGCTTCAATCTATCGTTGACGGTGTCCAGACTGAACTGCATGTTCTCGAGCTTCTTAATCTTCTTGCCCTATAGAGAGTAAACGCCGTCACAAACCACGGATTATGAGTACGACAGATGAACGGACCTTCATCAGTTTCATCCCTTTAATCGTATTCTCCTCTACCTTGACCGCTTGTTTCTTCCTCTGCGCTATTAGTTGCGCCATAGTAGGAAGGACGATTTCCATAGTGAGTCGCTGCTTCTTTACAGGACGCTTCGGAGAGTCGAGGATTATGACTTCATCGTCGGGTTCCGGCTTCAGAGACATTGATACGATTTCCACCTCGGGAGAGGTCTCCCTTTTCTGTCCAATATTAGCCAGTTGCTTCAAGCAGCCTGGTTGGCCACTCACTGGGGTTCCCGGGCTGCTCGAGTCAGTGTCGCTGTCATTATCCAGTATTATCACGTCGTCTTCTGGCTCATCCTTCACGAGGACCACCTGGAAGTGAAAAGGTGAAGTAGTACGTAAGACACTGAGGGAGAAACGCGCACCTTGTCCTTGGTGTCCTCCTGCTTAACCATCTCGACTGCACGAACTCGTTCTCAAGACCTCCCCTGAGCTGTTAGAAGTGAAGTTGGCACTGGACGTCGCGTCAAAATCAACTGACAAGAAGAAGACGGTATTGGTCGCGCTGAACAGTTGGAAAACACGTCGTTGAGGAAGAAGTAGGGAAGCAAGTTCGCAGCTTCTGTTGCCGACGTGACCCTGACTTGACCCTTGGATCATGACCCTGCACCCCTCATGAGTTATCCCACGCATTAAGCGGTCAATGAGAGTCAATAGGCTCACTTTGCTACTTTCCGCCCAAGAGCAAAGCAGTCAACCATAAGTCACTCGGTATAACCGTATCTACATCTGTCAATAAACCCACGGAATAAGTTTGTAAGGTACCTTCTGCGCCCACTGGTCCCACTGGTCCCCGAACTGCTTTCGCAGCATCTCGTCCTCCTTCTTGAGCCGCGGAGCAATCACGAAATAGCAAATGACTCCTGTGATAATCCAAAAGGATACCACGATCCTTTGCGCCCATTCCGGTGAAAAGAGCGCGGAGCACTCTTGCATCAACCAGGACCCTGGACTGAGATGACATGCGAGGGCGGCACATAGCGCGAGAGCACCGCTTGAGTAGCTGGGATGTCGAACGTATGCATACGGTCCGGAGGTGATCAATCGGTGATTCTTGCGGATGGTCAGTTCGAAAGTGAACATTCGGCCAAGGACATGGTAGCATCGCTGACGGATGAGGGTGGCGAAGAGACTGGTGGCCCATGCAGCTAGAAAAGACCCGGATATACGCATTTCCTGTTGTGGAAAATGCACGAGATTCCGGAGGATGTATGCCGACAAGTGGGTGGGATAAGCGCTCGCGATAAGGACGATGATTTCGAAGGAGCCGGTTACACAAAAGCAAGTCTATAAGGACGATCAGATCCAAACATCAAACATAAAAATTCAACGAAAAGTGAGATTTACCTTGATGAATCGAGGAATCTTTGCGACTTCCAGGCCTATAGCGCCGACGCGCTCTTGGGTCTCCGCAGGGGGTTGAGGAGGGGTTAGCGTTGTCTGGACTGCCCAGATTACCAGCGCTGAAAGTGGTACTTTCAACAAGGACATGTTTCTCGGGGCTGAAGAAATTTCAAGAGCCCATGAATTGCGCCACACAAAGTGACGAAATGATGGTGGTTGAAGAAGTTCAAGGTTAGATTCGCCCTCGAGGAACGGAGTCTCAATCACGGGCCGCACTCCCGATTTTATTGTGCCCACCTTTGCAAAGGGCTGGATCGAATTAATGCGTAGCACAAATCTGGGAAGCTCGCGAGTCTGTTCATCGGCCTACTATTGACTGGCGCTTCGGTTTGGGCCCAATCATCTGACCTACTTTCCTGTCGAGAACAAAGATGATTTTGGTTAGTACAGTCGACCAACGACAACCAACGGCAAAGGTCCGAGTTATGACGATAGCCGTGGTTTGTCTAATGGCAATGCTAGAAGGAAGCGAGACAGTTGTGGCTTGGAAAGGCGGTGCAATGCTTGCTATGTACGCGTGACAAGGGTAGTAGCGAGACAAAAGGAGACCGGGAAGTGATCACTGACATCGGCACGCGTTGGGTCAGCAGGTGCCATAAAATGCAGTGAACCAGACACGCGAGCGCACAAGATTTGTGAAATCTGGCCACACTCGTAAGGTCGAGATAATCATATCCTTATTTGTCCCTGTTGAGGGATGTGGGTGCTGTGGCAGGAAGATCGATCTGCGTTACGATCGAAAGGGATCGCGGCGACTAACTTGAGTTCCGTGGGGCTGATGTCTAAATCTTCATCTTAAGATCCAATCGAATAGCACTGTGGGCGGTCTGACTGAATCAAAAATTGTGAGATCGACAGGAAGGACAACAGCGAAGGGGGCTGACGCAATTGTGGGCTGAGGACACATGGAGGACGAGCTCTGCAAGACAGAACGATGCCCATTTGAAGATTAATTCAACTCACCGGAAAAGTGGTATTCTTACCGTTCTTCTCTTTTTCAGGAATAGCCTTGTCTTCACGCATTTATCACGGCGAAGGCACTGGCGTCACGATGAGGGGGCACCTGAGCCGCGTTGTGGGTCCAGAAATCAAAGACGGAAACGCTTCTTCCTGGCTATTGTCAGACACTGTGGGCCAAGGCACAGAGACTCTCGCGCCGAGCATCTAAAAATAAAAGGGGACACAACTAGCTGCTGATGTCAGAGTTCGAAAGGCCGGTGTGAACGCACAGATACTTATTTACGTAGAGAACTTTTGAAGGGCTGGAATCCGGAGCAGACCCATATGCGACAATCGACAAGATAGCCTCATCATGATGCTCCAAGGATTGCGTATACAAATCACTTGACCGAGCGCAATTAGCTCTGCAAGGGGTTGTGCGGTATCTGGACTTTTGGTCATGTTCGTCGCCAGAGACGGAAGAAACAGAAGGTTATCGCCGTGCCAGCACGGCCATAGCGGCTGCGTGTTCAGCTCCGCAACTGTTCGAATATTGAGCATGTCGGGCCCGGGTAATTGGGCTGGAGTGCTCTCGAGTTTGGTAATTTTGCTTTCTGAAACTTATGGGAGCATCCGGACCACATGCTCTTCAGTAACGGAGGTCTGGCGACTCGCCGAGGCGCCAAGTGGTACGTATGCAACACCGAGAAGGAATGAAGAAATTTCTAGGGTTGTCGTACAGTGCCGAAACACGGCGGGGCATACTTAGCTTCTCGCTATGCACGCGCTGACAAGCAAAACTTCATGGCAGCATCCACCATGCACACCGATTAAATGTGCAAGTGCCAGGAACCGGGTTCTAAGTCCTGCCCGGTATCAGGTCGCTGATTGACAGACGGGATCATGACCACCGCCTCTTTCAAAGCTATTCGCGGTTCGAAGCGTAACTCTCCTTACTGCAGGGTTCGAGTGAGCTCGGAAGATGGCTGAGTAACAGAAGAGGAGCATACTGGCCCCACGAAGCACAAGAAATCGATCATGCGTCCAGACTCAAGAGCACAGCACTTCGCCGTGGGCCCGGTTGAGGTAGCGCCGAGACGGCAAACACGACACTTCGACACCCGAGAGAAGGCACCCCAGATTTTGGTCCTGGAGGGTATAAGTGTTGCCATAATCTGTATACCTCCGGGTATCGTTCGGAGCGGTGGCAAGTTAGGAACTGGGGAAAACTTGCTATCTTGGGAAAAGAATCAGGCGGGGTTGCGCCGCATCGGGGTGCGTATGGACAGCTATGGACACTGACAACTAAGGACAAGAGTAGGAGGATACATATAAGTGTCGTGTGGTGCCGGCGCGTTCGAGAAGTCCGAGCTATCGAAGAAGATGGACGGAGAGCATATGGCAAGATCTGCTCACTTTTATTGCAACTTTCTTCCTGTTGAGGTATGAGACTTGTCTGGGGTACCTCCTTCCGATTAAGGGGAGATTGAGCGGGGTCGCGGTGGCGGGTCCTCGCAACAATTTACCGAAGATGAGCGTTATTCCGAGGTTATCACAAGATGAGGTCCAGAGGTAGGCAGAACTCCTTCGGCGACCCTAATACTGCGCTGATGATGTATCGATGATCAGAGAACCAGAAGACCACACTGTCGTGATAGGGAGGGTCAACGATCTACATTGACACCAGGGGAGCAGACGTCTATCTTCTCGTGTCGATCCTTTACTTCGTTCTTCTTCGCCGTTAGAGCGGCTGTTTGAGCCTAAGGATAAGGAACTGAGGGGCACATGGCCACAATGTCATCAGGGTGAATGTCCATTAGACTTTGAGTATGGATGTTGATTGAACGGTGGCCAGAGCCATGGTCGCGTGAGATAAGGCTGTCCCGGAAGGACTAAGCGTGGAGGCTAGAAGAAGCTTGAAACCCTGGGAGAGAATGATTTGGGGAGGTTCACCAGGTAGAGCTCACCGATAGCTGCACACATGCGGGCGGCATGAGGCGATCGGCGGTCCATAAACCTACGATACTTCATCAGCAACTCAATCTAGACAGGCGTGAGGCAAGGTTTGAGTTCTCCCAAAATAATGATGCGGCGCACGTTTGTGATTATCATGAAAAGTTTGAGTGAATTTCTTCGCTTTATCCCATATACTCAACCCTCCGCGAACTTCTTCCTCCCATTCGAGCTGCAGACGATCCATACGTGATGGAACAGCATAAACCTTTGAGTTCGTAACACGTATCTTCGCAAACCACGCAAGAGCATCTTGATATTGGTTTACGGTTAATATATCTGTCAGGAGAACGATGACAAGGAACACGATCGCTGGCAAATCGAATATCCGTAGAGTATCATTTAACTGTCCACCTTGCGGGCCTCGATATGGTATGGCGACGTGGGTGAGGCGTTTGAAGTGGGCGATGTCGAGATGGGTCGAGTAAGGGCCAATGAGGCCAAGTCGTAGGTGTGTGATCTTGCCGAAGAAAGGAGATGCTTTCGAATCGTCTGGGGCAACGCGAGTTGAGGACCAGGTTGGGCTATCCGCGTTTAGTATGAGGAGCTTCATATCTGGCTTGCGTCTGATAGAGCTTGGCGCCAGGAAGGAGGTCAGCCCTGCCATTAAGGTCGAGGAATACACAATCCAGTAGAAATTGTCGAGATGTAGCGCTAAATTGGTGATATTGTCGCATGTGCGAAATATATCGAGTATTCGGTTGGAAACAGACGTCATCCACAGGCTCTTGAGTGATAATTTCGGGCTGAAGTCCACAGAAGGGGGGTATATGTGAGGCGTCGACAAGGATTGTATAAAAGCAGTACTAGCCGGATACTTCTCGATGATGGCGGTGCTATATAGATACTGAAGTGAAATTTTTCGAGTCCATCTCGACGTGTGGGCCAGTGCAGCGCAAAATGAAGTCGAAATCATGCATCCATAGTGGAAGATGTGATCCACCAATTCGTGGGGGAAAGTATCCAACGAGACAGGCAATCGGGACATCTGAAACTAAGAAAAAACAAATTAGCAGAGAAATGAGGAACAACAAGATGCTCCTGACTTGAATACCCCTTGAAAATACGAAGATGTAGTGAATGATATGGATATGTTAGTAAAGTTCGTCATGATGAAGAATGACATTGATAATCTCAATCTGATGCAAGGTGCCGTGATCCAGACGCGTGCCGTCACGTTTGGTCACGGACAATTAGTGACACTGGCGTGGTTGAGCCTGGCGTGGCTGCAGTCCACAACTTGTCTCAAGCTCCCATGGCGCCCTCAACCAAAACCGCGAAGTTAGGCAAGTCCATCAATGGTGGAAAAGATCTACGGATGTTCTTTGGACCTGGTGGAAGCCAGCCAAAAGCAGTACCGAAGGCTACTGTTATGGGTTCGCAGGTTGGAAACTAAATACTCGCTCAGAAACGCGTCGTTTATTTCCATCTTCAGGGCTTGGCGTTGAACTCTCAGAAGCCCGCGCCAAATGCTTCAGCGAGGTGTGTCCATAAACTGGTGTCGTTCTTCTGGTGGTTGACGAGGAACGGAGCAGTTCTAAGAGCCACCACGTCATGGTCATTGACGACAGCGACGATGAACCATTGATACCTGTGAAGCAGCCTTCCGTGAATAGAAGGCCCAAGGCCGTGCTCTCCAGTGACGATGGTACGCTGTTCGTTATGTTATAATATCTACTGCGTGTCCAGCTACTAACGTTGGAGCAGAGGATGCGCCCAAACGATCTCCGTTAGTGCTTGGTCCCTACAAACTTGACCTGTATAACAAATATTTTTGCTCTAGACAAAAGCAGGCTGGCTTGAAGCGTAAAAAGTCGACAGCCATTATCTCGAGTGACGAAGAGGGAAGCACACCACCGAAGAAGAAACCCGCCGTGTCCGCCAAAAAGTCAAATAAACCTCGACCTTCGACAAGTAAGACGAACGGCAAGAAACGTATCAAAGATGAAGACTACGATATGGAATCTCCGGAATCAAGCTCAGAAGACGAGGATTTTGTGGACGAGGAAGAGGAGAAGCCTGCCAAACGAAGGGCCCCGGCCAAGAAACCTGTTGCGAGCCCGTCCAAGTCAAAGCCTGCTCCTAAACCTACCCCCGTCAAGGCTAACTCATCTAACCCTCCACCGCCGAAGAAATTCGAGTAGGTTTTTTTTATCTGGCAATGATGACCTGACTAATGTTTTATTTATTTTTAGCTGGGCTGCAAAGAAGGCTGCACAACTCGCAGGCCCAATCGCTCCTGGCTCGAAAGAGGTTCCAGATGGTGCTCCAGACGCACTGGCGGGTCTTTCATTGGTGTTCACCGGTGAATTGAGCAGCTTCTCTCGTGACGAGGCGATCAATCTTGCGAAACGTTTCGGCGCGTACGTCTCCGTTCCTTCTATTTTCCCTGTGGGACGAATTGTTCACCGGCATCTTACATCATAGTCGCGTCGTCCTTCAGCCGTCAAGCAAAACCAACTACGTTGTTCTAGGAGATAATGCTGGGCCTAGCAAGATTGCGGCCATTAAGAAGCATGGGCTCAAGACGCTGAGCGAAGACGAATTTCTCCACATGATCGGCACTCGGAAGGGTCTAGGGAATGGCAAGGTGGATGAGAAGACTAGAAAGAAGATGGAAAAGGAGCAGGAGGATATTAAGAAGGCGGCAAAGGAGATGGAAAAGCAGGAGCAAAAGGATAAGAAGGCTGGAAAGACCGTCGACCCATCCACGCAGCTCTGGACAGTGCGTTACGCGCCGCAGAATATCAAGGACATCTGCGGCAACAAGGGCCAGGTCGAGAAATTACAGCAGTGGTTACATGACTGGTATGCGGCGTTTTCATTTTGTCGTCTGGTTACGATTATCTCATAACGGCCTTCCTTTTCTCACCTAGGCCCACGAGCCTAAAATCGGGCTTCAAGAAGCCAGGGAAGAACGGCATGAACGTATTTAGGGCGGTCCTGATAACCGGGCCACCTGGTATCGGCAAAACGACTAGTGCGCACCTATGTGCTAAGTTGGAAGGGTTTACCCCAATAGAGATGAACGCGAGTGATGCTCGGAGTAAGAAGCTTGTCGAGGTGAGTTGGCCTTCTGTGCTACGGGCTCTGACGAAGGCCTTGCTGACTGACGCTTGCGCTTGGTAGACTGGCATGAACATCAACAACACCTCCTTGGATGGCTTCATGAAAGGTGGGCACGTAAGTTCCCATGTTTTCATCCAAATGTGGTCTAGTTGCGAAACTGAGAACTTCTTCATTTCTAGGAAACAAATTCGTTGGGTGTCGCCATCACAGACAGGTCCTGTCTTATCATGGATGAGGTCGATGGAATGTCGGCGGGTGATCGGGGTGGTGTAGGAGCTTTGAATGCCCTGATAAAAAAGTCCAAGGTAGGTCAAATGCTTTTCCGACTCTAAGCCACTTAATAAAAGTTGGCTCAGATTCCTATTATTTGCATTGCCAATGACCGTCAAGCACAAAAGTTGAAGCCCCTTATTGCGTCGACATTCTCTCTGCCGTTCCACAAGTACGCCACGTTCCGACTCCACCGCTGGTTCCTGGTACTAACCAATTATCTTAGGCCCCAAGTTCAAGCCATTCGCTCTAGAATCCTATCGATTGCCTTCAAGTTAGTATGCAGCTTCAGAAGCCACTTCTCGTGCTCAAACACGTCTTAGGGAAAAGTTGAAGATTCCCGCAAATGTTGTCGATCAATTGATCAATGGGGCACAATCTGATATCCGTCAAGTCTTAAACATGCTGTCGACATGGAAGCTCTCCAACAACGCCATGGATTTCGACGAAGGCAAGAATCTGTATGTGCCCTTTTGCGTCAACGAAACCGCCGATGACAATCAATCTGATTTAAAACTTCATAGTGCCAAAATGAACGAGAAGCATTCAATTTTGAGCCCGTTTGATATCACGTCGAAGTTGCTTGGGCCTTATGTCTTCTCGCACACTTCTAGAGAGACGCTGGGTGATAAGATGGAGTATTACTTCCAGGATCACTCGTTCGTGCCTCTTTTCATCCAAGTATGTAAAGTCATCTCGATAATCTAGGGTGTTTTTCACACTGATCGTTCTCATGTCAGGAAAACTACCTGAAGACGCAGCCCGCCCGGCTGAGAAACCAGGACGGGCCAGAGAAAGCAATGCACGGACTCCGCCTTTTAGATAGGGCCGCGTCTTCTATCTCAGACGGAGATCTTGTCGACGCACTCATTCATGGGTACGTCGCCGTTCCTTGTTCGTGCAGTGTCACAAGGCGGGTAGGCTGACATAGTTTTCTATTCTAATTCATTCAGCCCCGAACAGCACTGGGGCCTGATGCCCTTACACGCTGTCTGTTCAACCGTGGTTCCTGCATTCAATGTTTACGGAAACGCACCTCATTATGGTGGACCCAATCCGTTGACCTTCCCACAGTACGAGCACTTTCTCTTTGACCACAAGCTCTTTCTTATAGTCCGTCTCGCTTCTCTGCAGATGGCTTGGTCAAAACTCGAAGCAGGGCAAGCTCGGCCGCCAGCTCGGAGACGTCCAAATTCGCATGCGGCTCAAGGTATCTGGCGACAAGTCGGAGATCCGACAGTCGTATATCCCGGCGCTGCACCCGCATATCGTGAAGCCACTCATGGATATGGGAGCAGTAAGTGCGTTCTTTGGTCTTGGTGGACGTTGCTGATCCGGACGTGTCCCAGAGCGCTGTGGATGAAGTCATTACGCTCATGGATGACTACTTCCTGTCACGGGAGGACTGGGACACCGTAGTCGAACTTGGCGTTGATGACAAAAAGGATGATCTTATCCTGAAGAAAATCCCTGCCGCGACGAAGACTGCATTCACTCGGAAGTGCGTGCATCGGTCCGCTATCCTCATGGTTATCAGCTTGCTGACTGCGGCGCTAGATACAACTCCTCAGAGCATCCGATACCCTTCCATAAGGCACAGGATCTGGGGAAAGCACCGAAAAAACTTGCTGGCGGTCCCGCACCCGATCTCGAAGAAGCATATGTGAGTGTCGAAATGTCACGGAGCCGGCTGCAGTGCTAATGATGGCGTATCTATGTCAGGTTGATGATGTTATTGAAGAGGCCTCGGACGATGAATCAAAGAGCAAGACTTCAGATGATATTACGAAGGACTCATTGATTAAGGCTCCAAAGAAGAGGAAAGCTACTGCAAAGAAATCTTCTTGACGCGGTTCCAGCCTGTTCTCCACGCATGTTATATCCAGTTTCCGCATTCCTCGCATTTATTTACATTCTCGCATTTACTCCATCGTAATACCTGTCATGTAAAGTAACCTCTTTAAGTACGTCTTGCATAAGGAGTTTTGTGCAGTGCCAATGCCGGAAGTTTCGGGATAAAACGCTCGACCTGATTTCAAAGAATCGGCTCCGGACAGCGAAAACGTAGAGAAAGTTTGAATTTCGAAAGCACCGAGTACTAGGACTATGGTAATACAAATTACGGGATTGTAAAATTCGACTACATGTTTAACGTCGCGGGCTGTATGAATACGTCGTGAATAGCGACGAGATAACCTCGAGGATGAAAGGGCGTAAGTAATGCACTGTTATACAAATGTACAGAGAAAATTACAAGAGAGAAAAAGAAAAGGAAGGCCATTAAAGTCCAAAAAGATCGATATGTAAACAAACCCGTTAGAGGGCGGCAGATTCCTTGTACATGCGCCAGTATCCTGGCATCGAGAACGCAATAGCAAGCCAAATCTGCACGACGTCATCAGCATACCGGCTCTGGGCTCTGGAAGCGTTGTGCACACTTACATTATACAGAAAATACGACCATTCGTCGTCCTTGACCGATCGCCAGAAGTAATATCGTATCCCGACGATCAAGCCAAGGCAGGTAAAGGCTATGCTGGACGGAATGCTGATTTCCCAAACGACGGTAAGGTAGAGAGACCACAATAAAAGAGATATTATAGGAGTGTAGCGTGAGAGGTTTGGGAAGACGATAGGCAGCGTTTTTCGTCCGACCTCCGCGTCGCCTTCAACGTCTTGGAAATCTTGAGCTTGGATTGTTGTAGCGAGAATAGACGAGATGACGAAAATGGATAATGAGCTAACAAAATCGAGCTTGTATCGATCGGCGGCTGAGAACAAGGGCATGGCGTCAATATAATGTGAACAAGAATCACAGAATACAAGCAAAACTCACATGCGATCAAAGTTGAACCAATAGCAAAACACGCATAGCCCACAGCGTTCATGAGGTTCTTCGACAGCCAGTGCTGGTCGCCGTGTAGCTCATGGTACATGGGCACGAGTGCAGCGAAGAACGCGCTTGAGTAAAACACGATCGGGCTGTAGCAGACTGAGAGGAGGAGGCAAGCAGTAATAGCTATCCGCTTGAGTCGGATGGCGTTGGTCAGGGTGATGCGTCCCGACGGCAAAGGCCGCCAGGGCTTATTCCGCTTGTCTTCCATAGGATCGCGGACTTGGTTGCAGAGATTGAAGTGGAAAACGTGGAGGTAGATCCATAATATGGACTGGAGAGCGTGGGAGAGACTGCGCGTCGGGGAGAGGGGGGCGGCTCCCAATGCGAAAAAGCTCTGCGTGCGGCGCGCATCATTAGCCATCAATCACGGTCGACGGGTGGAGCAGGGTGGACTTGCCACAGGAATCAAAGTCGTCTTAATGTCCGACTTGGAGAAGAGGAAGATGGTGTAGGCGTGGTAGGACAGCGTCGACGCCGCCTTGTGGATGGAGGAGTGAGCAGTGGAGAGAAGCGACGAGGATGTTGAAGATGACATGGGTGGAATCGAGAGCCCGGGCCCGCGGTTTGAAAGAGAACTGACGCTCGCCGTTCTTGTAGCAGTCAGGAAGTGCCATAAGTCTGTCCCTCAGGACATTTATGGCGCTGGGGAGTCGGGAGATCGGGACACTGCTTCCGTTGCCCGAGTGTAGAAACGATTTTACAAATCCAAGATAAAGCCACGAGAAAAAGCGATCACCTCAGAACTGCAATCTGAGATCCAACGTAATCCGAAACGGCATGTGCGAGATCGGAAAAGGTCAGGGAAAAGGACATTTATAGCAGCCGCTATGATGCAAGGAGAAGGCGGTCGGATGTGGCCCGTTGGAAATCCAGCACGAAAAGAGCCTGATCTCCGCCATCAAATGAGGTCGAAAGGGGTTCTTGCGCTGACGTAAGGCCACAATGCTTGGGCGAACAAGATGTCGGTACAGCCATGTGTTGGCGCATGATGGAGAGGAGATCCATAGCGGTCTATGAGGGGCACGTTGCGGACAAATGTGGGGAAGTTTGCACATATTACCCGTCACGCCAGATGATTGTTCTTGCGACTTCGCAACTTCGAAGCGCGCGTCGCATCCTTGCAAGCTTGCGATTCACCCAGGAACTTGCTGGACTGCGCCTTTGTCAGATGTGTTCGGAGAATCTTCCTCACATGCTCATGCTACCAATCAGTCAATCAGGTAACAACCCGAGACCTGATCCGTTGCCCAGACATATAAGCCAAGGTGACGAGGCCCATAAGTAAAACGCGAACGTGAATGATCCAGCTTGATGGGTGCCATGCACCCAAGGTACAATGAAATAATCGAGGCCCTACAGCCGTGAGCCTAACTGATTCTTCGCCACTTCGGAGGCGTCAACGTTGGAGGGATGGTCATTAGCTACAGGGAAAAAAATAACCGTGTCTGATGGTGGTAATTCGAGAGAAAATCATTACGCACTGTTGGAGCCTCAAGGCAATCTGGAATCATGCGCCCAGTGTGACGTCCAGGCCTTGAAAAAAATTCTCTTGAAAATCGTACACGAGGCTGACCAAGGTACGGACAGCTGTCCGAAAGACTTGGTCCTCCATAATTGCAAAAATGTGGCCTGCTGGGCCACACGAGAGGCAGCAAATTTGCAATTACTGAGGTCCGTGCTGAGCGGCAGAGAGTTTCAGGACAGCAAGCCGGACTATTGGTCTTTCGATAGGCCACCGACGAATGGAAAGTATGGTGTCACTCAATTGACGTCAGGCCGCCAGCGTACGTGTCAACTGCTCAACCAGGCACGGTGCTGCAAAGTCGGCGAGAAAGTGAGAATTGCCACAACGTTGAGAACGGCTATTCTCACTTGAGAATAAAATGGTAGATGCCATGAAAGACGTCTCGCAGCAATGATCTTCCGCGCAGCCGGATGTAGAAATAGTTAGGCGTCGTGCTTTCATTCCGAACTCAATAGCATACATCCTGCAAAGTAGACACTGGTCAAAGACGATAGCATATCCCGATGTGTATAGGATGCATACCTGGATTTCTGCGGCGCAGACTACGTCGCCACAATAGCCTCGGCAAGTGGGTGGGTGCATATTGCTGTAACTTGATTTAGAACCAGGAAGGAATGTGCATCTTCGTCCCTGTCAAGAATGAGCAATACCGTTCAGCGGCCGGCTGCCCATTCCATTGCAAGCTAACCCAAGGAGAAAAAATATGGAATAGTCTCCTTTTGACGAAACGCGGCTGGTGATGGACGCCTGAAGACCGATAAAACGTAGGTCCTGGATAACGCTTATGCCCATGAGGCTACCTGCGCGAGCTAGATGAGGAGGGATGACCATTGCCCTCGGAATACGGCAATCAAATGGATATTTCTTTGTGGGCGGTGCACCATTGAGACTAGTCTCCAAACAAGCGATGAGGAGGTATACAAATGGCGTTGAAGGTTCGAACGCGATTGGACAATGATACGAGTCGGTATCTCATGACGCAGGAAAGTCGACCGTGAAGCACAGATATGCGCGTAGATCGTTGAAAACGATGAAAATGGGGTCAAATTGGCTTGCCGAGGATATTTCGTCTTCATTGGGGCGTCTGGTCGCGGAAGGTCTTGCTCGCCTGCTTTGATGGGTGTCCTACGATGTCTCGGCTTGCATCTTTCACCAGCTCCGACGGTGTAACAACCGTCTTTGATAGTAAAAGAGCTTCATAGAAGTTGTGAGAGAATGTCGTGGGCCTGCATGGATATCGATGGAACGCCGTGGGAGTACGAAAGTAGGGAGACACACAAGCACTGAAGCAGATGCAGAGGAAATTATGTAATCAAACACGGTCACGTGAATTACATGAGGTATCGTGCACGGGCAATGTGTTCCCTTCCTACCTCCTCTTCCCTTCCTGCCATTTCACAGCCTCACATCGACCCATACGCGCATTTATCGTTCGAAAAATGTCATATGTAACATCTGGAATAACCCCACCTTCTCCCAGAGGCACATACACTGATCGCAAGACCATACAACCGCCGAGGGCCACAGAACCCGTACCCCCACCAATTCATGAGAAGACATATAACGCGTTGCGGATCGAGACAGTCGCAAACGAGAGAGAAAGCGAAGAAGTAGAGAATAGTGCATATCCAGTCGTCAAGCTGGATACTGACACGATTACGGATGAAACAGCTGGGAGGCTTGCGTCAAGTTTGCTCGGGCACGTACTGTTCTTGAAGAATCAAGTGCCGTTGTAAGTTCTGTCTATCGTTTAACTCGTTCTTCGTTGTCTCAGTCGAATTGATTGTAGCCCGGTGCTGCAGCTTGGGAGGATCCCAGGAGGACAGGTCCGTTCGCGGTTCTTTTCCCCATGCCGTGAATCTAACGATGATTTCAGACGAACTCTCGCGCCTTCAAGCAACGAACAGAGATGTTGTCATCTTACGATACAATATCATCTCATCTGGACACGACATTCTCAGCATTGTCAACAGCATTAGCACGCAGCTCACGCCATATGAAACGACAGGTGGCCCTAGCATATCTCGCTATCCTTGTTGGGCCGAGCATAGGAACGGCGAAGTCGAAGGTTTTCCTCGGAATTAATGGCCTGGAGATGCGTGTGTGGGGTGAAGACAAAGTGATGGTCCAGAAGACTAAGGAACAAGAGAATGAGGAAGGCGATGACGATGATGACGGCGAGGTCGAGGGTGGGAGTGAAGATGACAGTGACGACGAAGCTAGTGAAAGCGCAGAAGAGCCAGAAGATAGTGAAGAAGAAGACGAAGCTAGCGACGAAGACCAGAGTACAGAGGACGAGAATGGGGACTCGGGGAATTATTCCGTCACTGACAATCCATCTCCGCCGCCGCCATACATCTCCCACGCAGAGCAGCAGCGATTCCTCCAGAATGCTGACCGCCTTCTATCTCGCATCCTAGCTACTGCCGATGCAGATGGGAATGGGATTACCTCCGAAATGAGTGCGTCCTTCCCTAATTTTCTTCGTTTCCTCGGGTTTGCCCAAGCCTAACGCCCGTCCTTGTGGGTGCTTAGCACCGACGCAGACACATGTTCTCATACGCGCCCCCAGGCGGTTCGAGCACCCTGCATGGATCCCGCGTCAAAATGTCACGGCTTCTCTCGATGCGGCCCTCAGCGACTTCTTGCTTGGAACAGGAATAGAGGACCCAGACCTCGACCTGCCATCCGCGGGCGTCCGCAAGCAGAATAAGAGGAACAACAAGACGGAAGGCGTCTGGATAGCGCCTCGAACAGGTATTCAGCGACGATCATTACGGCACGCGAGTCTGACTTCGATCGAGCGCGACGATGTGCACCCGGCGCTGGACGTGAAGACTCAAGGCAGGGAAAAAGTCGACGAGGACGACCAGATGATCTGGTGGAGTTGGGATGGGAAATTCGTGGGGTTTGCCGACTGGTGATGAAGTTCCAAGGACCCGAAGAGGCTAGGGTGTTCGGCTACGTACGGCGGCACCCTTCTGACAGTGAGAGCGGCCTGACATCCTTGAGAAATCTGCTCAATACATTTGCTCTTTTCGTCCGCTAGAAATGTTCCAAAAGTGCTCTTACACGCATCAACCTTTTGGACTTGGGGTGCATACAACTTCAAAGTGGCGCCCTCTTGTCAATGGTCATAGGATGCAGTCTCCTCCAAAGTGGTGCCACCTTGAGGACATCGAACGGAACGCCATTCTCCTGGATTCAGACCTGGATCCTTTCGTCTCTGTTGCAAATTTTTGCTCAATCGTTCTGGCCGCCTCGTGTTCTTGTCGGCCTTCAAACAAACATTTACCATGCATCCAGACTATCGTCCCTCGAACCTCAGACATAAAACTTGAAGATCCACTTTTCCAAATACACCTCTATGGCGTCCTATCGGACGCCATTTCCTAAACACGTTTTCCTTGCATCCAGACTTGCGGTTAACAGCACCGGATGCGCAATTTTCGACTGCGATAAGGCACTCCAAATTTGTCCTAAAAATCGCACCACTCCAGAGTCTGAGACGACAGATGACCTCTTCATCTCACTCTTCCGTCTTCGGGGCGGTTACCCGGACTTCCTCCTCATCTTTCGTCATCCCTTCGTTGTTTTCCATCCGTGAACCACCGCTTGGAGGACGCATCATCGGAATACCGACTTCAAGCGCCGTTCAGACATGTGCACCACGCGTCTCTTGTCTTGCAACGCCTTTAATTCGGGTTGTTTGAACTTTGTATCAGGATATCCCAAACTGAACACCCGATTGTCGATTATCGTTCTCAAGTGATCAATTCGACCTCTAATATGGCTAGCTCTCGTTGGCTATTCGTTCTCACCCGGCTGCCACAGCCTCAGATACAAACCGCTTCTTACGTCAAAAGCCCAGGTTCAGAAGGCGATGACCTGATGTACTTTAAAGAGGTGAAGTCGACTCCAGGATTTACCGATGTGATTGATCATGATGAAGGCGGGCCTATCGCCTTTGATCAAGTGATAACATTTATCGGCCAAGGTTTAGAGTTCAGCAAAGAGGGTAGTTCCCAATCAAGGAGTTTCGGACCTGGTCGTCGGTAAATGAACTCTGGGCGATGGACATAACCCCGACGTGTCTGATCCCGTTCCCCTTGCTCCTTAAATTTCGCTTCTTTTGCTGCTGCGTCTCTGAGCTCCGTGCCATGCTTCTGAACCGCATCGAGAAAGAGTGCGTACCTATTCTGTCACCAGTGCGGGCCAGCCATTTCCCGGTCCCCCTCACTAATCCAATCGACTCTCGGCAAAATCTATTCTGATGCCGCCATAGATAAGATTGGCGACCCGCTAATCGCAGCACCGGCGTCAGTGGAGAAGTGGACGCCAAACGACCCCTGGCAGATCTTGCTTCTCCAGACTTACGCAAGAACCACAACACGTTTTAGCTGCTTTGGCCATCAGGCGCCACTAAGCCGTTTGTGGGCAATTGATATTTCGGGAACAAGGAAAAACGAGGCAGGCTTAGTGATCATGCTGGTCTTGGGAACGAAAACGCGCTGCGTCCGAATGGCCCTAGAACTGCTTCTAGCAAGCCAGGAGACCGACCACCTGCTCAGGTGTTCCCTCCGATATTGTAAGTCCAACTACGTGAGCGGACTGGTAGACAGGAAAGATATCGCGCACCATCCTTCTAGTTACTGGCACGCTTCGTGTTTGACGTTACGTGGAATGCCGCCCGTCAGACTGCGCAGTCCTTCAGCGTCGGTTAGAAGGATCTTATCATAGCGCTCTTGAACTTGAGCAGAACGGATCGCTTGGCCTGAACAGAAACATGCGTCCGGCGAATAGACCGTATACAGCATCAGGTACGTACGTCATGATCACTCACCGACAGATTTCTGCAAATGAACTTAAAGCCGGAAATATAAAAAACAGGGATCTCTTCATCCTGCCCACCTTGAGGTAATACATGAAAAGGAATATGAAACAGGTCCGAATAGTGGTACTTGGGCCACATTGGGACCGGCCCTGAGCGCTTACCGTCTACGTGTGACCAGGTGGATTTGGATCTGGAGCTTCAGCCAGACTATCGTGCTCTTAGTCTGTTGGTTAAGAAACGCGTTTTGAAGCCCTGAAGAAAAAAAACAACGGTTTTATTGCCCAATGATTTCATGTCTTTCAAAGAATCTATTCGGAGAAATAGGTCTGCCTTTCTCCAGAGGAGATAACTTTGATAACGAAGCAGCGGGAAAACACATACCACCATTCGTCGTTTTCCACCGATTGGAACGGCGGACTACGGGCTAGACGCCTCGGAATGTTTTCCTTTTTTCATGTTATTAGTTCACGAATCGGCACATATGTGCTTGGGGATAAAGCGGACGAAGCGATGCCAAAATACGGGACCGGGATGGTATGTACCAGGCCTCTGACTGCGCTAGAATCGGCGGCGAGAGTGATTTTCCGAACGGGGTGCTCGACGTTTTTGACAACTTACAAAAGCCTCGACCACCGACTCCATTCTCTCCGCTATTTGCACCATAAGTGTTGGTCGCATGTGGCGTCGTGACAGTCCAGACGAATAAACTTGACTATGACGGATAGAGTGGAGACCTGCGTTTGAGGGTGACTTCTGAGCATGGGGTCTTCCACCGACGATGGTATCTTGGTGCACCACACCAGATGTGGTCATCGTCCCGATGGCGGTGGCACCATGGATGTCGTATCCGGCGTCATATGTGCAGCACTTTTTCCGGAAGGACCTGCATACTAGGCAACCCAGAGGTAAAATGATCAGGTGGGGTTTGGATGCTGCAATCGGACGAACGATATCTATCACTGAGCCGCATCAATTCAGTGCTCTGTCCAGTTCCATCCAAATGGACTTGCGCAAGCTAGTAACCAGTGCCGTCAGTTTGATGGCCTTTAAACACTGGACAGAGAGCGTACCAAGGGGAAGGGCACTGTTATATATCTTACGCCGATTTGGAAGCAGCAATGAACCCAATTCCTGTCCCATCGCGGGTTCGGCTAGAAAATGAATATTATACTCTTTATGGGCGGTCTGCACTGCCTAGAGCGACCCGCCGGTTCGTACGAGTCGACCCATGACTGCAGCGATGATACCATGATGAGTATCTTTGAGGCCCGCACCCAACTTCATCCGCAGTGCAGTTTGCAAGCTCCTCCTCACCTGAACGAAGTTGTTACCCCTGCCAGTGAATGTTTGAGGGCGTGTTTAGAGACATGGGTCCAAAGCCTACATCAAGCAAGTGCCTGTACCCGGTCCCGACGGATCTGATTGCTGGAGTCGTTCGCCCTTGAAGAAGCCTTCGGAGTATGTAACTTCAGTGTGCTGTCGGGTAAGTACAGCAGATGGGACGGGTGCACTTGTGAGAGTTCGGACCGTAGCCCGAGGAGAAGCGAAGGTGTCGGAACCGCTGTTGATGCAAGTGATGAGGTTGAAACTATTGGAAGTACCTGAACGAGAATATGCGGCGTGAGAGACGCCGAACTCGCGAATATTTTCCTATGGGGTGTTCTGAAGCCTTTCAGTGGACATAGGAATATAAGCCAGGATTCAGGCAGATGTCCCCTTTGACACAGAAGTCCCACGTCTGATTCTTAGCCTGAGAAGTGCCCCAAAATATCTGAATTCGACAACAGAAGCCAGAATAAAGGTAGAAAATCCAGGAAAACGGGAGCACCCGGGAGGGAACTTCCACCTTGGAGCGACAAAAATATTCCGTTGTCTAGGTATGAGCCAACGTCTGGCCGAAAGCAGCGACGGTCTAGACCAGAAATAAATGGGCGTCAATCATGAGGCGTGGGAAAACACAAGTGCGCCACTCATTCATTGTGCGCCGGCAGAAAGGTTGAGCAAACGTTGGGGCCGCGGGTGTATAGGAAGGTTGATTCATGTAGGTTCTGGCGTCGCAATGTGAATACTCCTTTCCTGCTTTAATTTGGGGTACGACGCTCCTCTAACACATGCACTCGTCCATGTGGTTCTTAATATACACCAATCGGTCAGTATCAAGGCTTACCATATCATGAAGAAAATCTGTGTGCTTCTTCATGCAACGCGCAGCCAGATCTTCGAAGGATGCTTCAGAGGGAAACTTTGAACCGCTCATGTCACCGAGGAACCTGTGCGAGATCACGGTGGGCTCCGTGACAACGTATCTGACTTACAAGCACAGCCTACACACCGACTTCGAATCCAATCGGACGAATATCACGTCGAGATGCGATTGGGTCAACCAGAATTCTGTAAAGGCTGGATGAATGCGTGGTCAACTGTCACTCAATTGCGAAGCCTGTGATTGGAAGTTAGGTATGTTAGGTATCAAACGCCGAGGACGCACCGCTCGCATTATCACCGGTCAGCGACAGCGACATATTCTGTTCTGGAACTTCGACGTCGGCATTCACTACAATGCTCTATACAAACAACATGCAACGTCAACAGGTGTTGATACGTCGGAAAGCAGAGAAGCTACCAACCGAGGGTGAAATCAATTGACGTTCGGGCGGGACAGCGCGCTCGGTGTCCGCATCAACGGAAGCATGTGTATCAGTGTCTTCGGCTCCTCTTTCACATTCACGCTCTCCTTGATGTGGGCATCCAGACGTATCGTCTCAGCGCCGGAGGCGGCTGCCGCCATGCACCAAGCCACACCATCCGCATCGGGAACATGGCGCCCAGGACCATATGCTACACCTGCTGCCTGAACCGCGCGCTCCGGGCCCATGATTTCCGCCGTCGGTGACCATACGGTAACTCTGGCGCTTAGGCTTGGGGGGCGGCGGGTTTCTCCGGCACTACCATTGTGGGCGACGCCGCCCTGATCCTGATGCGCTAGGCTATCAATGGGCAAACTGATCAGACCCCGAAAATTAATTAATTTAGTTGTGAATGTACGCACCGTGTATCCGGGTTATTTACTTGTGGGTGTAGTGCTCGGGGTGGCGCTTCAACGAGAGTTAGAGCGCCCTCAGGAGGTCGAGGGCCCGGTGAAGTTGATGACGAAATCGAATTGGGGATGAGACAGGGGCTATCTTATCGATACGAGGCGTCTCCAAACTGATACTTACGGACGGTGGGCCGACAGGATAACCAACCTCCAGCGGTGCTCCGCAAAGTTCGAGTTGGGGTTCACTTGCTCTCTCAACCGGCGATCCATGTCCCTCAGATAACCTGGCACCCTCGTTTTCAGGAGTATCGTCAGTCATTGCAATTGGAATATTGTCAAGAACGTTTTTATCGGATAGTGCGTCGATTGATTCGCCATACTCCTGGTGCACATGCACAGCACATTGGGAGGCGTATATCTGCACCTTTTCTAGAGGCATGCGGTTAGTAATTGAAAGTGGTGAATGTCGTCCCGTACGGGTGTGCACAGGGCCCAAAATCTTCATTGCATCTAGAAGATTTCACGAGCATTTTCGTCTGACAGTAAGCCGTTTAATTTGCCATGATGCCGATCCATATGTACAGCCAACTGGGACGTTGGGGATGAGGATGAATGTATTGCTTCTGGAGGTAGACGATCGTAAACCGATGGTGGCGACGACGTCGTACTGCAATTGTATTGGCAGGACCTAATATCGATATCAGTACTCCGTGTAGCGATTGCGAGCCGTTGGGATCACGATTAGGAAACTCTCTGTGGCGTATCGCCCTCGTGTTCTGTAGATCCATCAGAAAGAGAGGTTTGCTCTTTCAGCTGTTGAATATTATCACGAGGCGAGACAGGCCATAAATTGATAACTTGAGAGAGGGGTTGGTTGTTCCAAAGGAATATCCTGAAAAGTTAGATTGAGACTGAGAAAAGAAGTACCAAGAGGCAGAGGTCCGATTAGAATTTCTAGATATCTCGAACCCTTACCTGAGTCACCTAGGTGGAAGACTGGAGCGTGAGGTGTGGCGTCACGGTCAGTAGAGTTGGAGATCTTCTGCTTCTTCGTGGACTGTCAAGAAGTTGAGGAGGAACCCTGAGTCGATTTTCGTCGTTTTGCTTTCTTCGCGGGCTCTGGGGCTACACCAAAGGATGTAGTTCTCGAACCTCGGGTGCTTCAAGCACCCTACTCGAACCAGAGGACCGGGTCACTTCTTCCACTCGAATGGCGACACTTTGGCGTACAGCATGATAGATCCAGGTGTGATGTCGATGTAGATATCGCAGGGCTGCCCTAGCTCGCTGCGCCTGCCTATCGGAGACCCAAGTCCATGAAATTCGGCGTAAGATTCTTTGTTTTTGCCACCGAGTGATATGGAAAACATTTCGTCGGGAAGGGTCTTGTCGCTTTGTAGATGCCCGGAGACCCCTGAGCAGTCAGGTTCCTCAGAGTTAACGACAGCTCGAGGGGCTCGTGTTTCATGGCAGCGACATAAGCAATTGAGAAAGTGAGGTCGAATATGAGAGATATCAACCATGAGATGGGAGAGAAAAGATTGCGTAAAGATGCCCAATAAGACAGATTCGAAGACGTGAAACGGTAAACACTCAGTACTCAGTGTTCAAACGTTCAACGTTCAACGTTCGCTGTAACCTGTTGATCTAGTGTTGATTCTGAAACTTAGGGGCCAAAGTCACGTGCTTTCCTCGCTTGTTGTTCAAGTTTCGGCTTCACTGTCCCCTCACTCAGCTTCTAATGCCGCTATCTGTGATACATATCTACCTCACATTGTGTATCGTGTCTCAGAGGTCTTCTCGCTACGGCAGTATTCTGCTCTCAACAAAGCTTTGAAAGACGCAAGCGCCAAAACACCAAATAACGTGCTTTTTCCCCTCCTCCACCATATTTCAAGCCCATAATGTCCTTCGCTATCGGAATTATGTACGAATAGAGCGAAGCTATTAAGGCGTACGATAAGTCGTCTATCTCACAGAAATGAACCAGCAATATCGTGCATTTAGGTGCGTTTCGTGCTGGAGATATCTCCAGATGTTACTCACTATCTCCTGTTTAGGCCTCAACGAGAATACTCTACGCTTTTAATGTTATCCCAAGAACAATGTCTTACTACCGTCCGCTCAACTGTTGATGCCAACGGCCACGAACAGAAAGACCGGAAGAGACACGGAGAGACGGGTTGTTTCGTTCAATAATCTTCGCTCGTCGTGCGCTGCAAATCCCTTAAGCCGGACGTGGCACCGAGTCCTCGACCTCGACACGGTCAATTATCTGGCTCAAACATTGTGAGCTCGCTTTTTTTTTTCCACAACGAGTTCGAACGAACACAAGACGAGACGTTCCTCAAAGTCGTTCTCAACATGAAATTGCGACAATTCAGATTCAGATAGGACCTTTGTATAGGACGACTCGGACGCCGGCCTTTCAGCCCTCACCTCTCTAAAAATCGCACAGTGGTTTCTCCATGAGCTCATTGGCCCCAACGAAGTTCAACACTCAGTAAGACCTCTCAAGAGGGGCACATACATTCAGTTCCTTACGCCTGCCTCTCAGCACTCTGTTTGCTTCAAATGTTTAAATAAGACCCTCGCTTTGCCCAGCAGTTCCGGTCTTATGCTCGTTCTGACGCAGTTATGATGCCTTCAGCAGCAGACATTATAACGGTGCCGCCTCCACGTGAAAGGTTCGTTTTAATTATTCTCCTTGTTACCAGGAGGTCTAGCTATTGATTAAGCCTTTCTCACATCCAGTCGCCAGTTGAAAGAGTGGCCACGACCAATCGCTGGAAATGTCGCAGCCGGAACAGCCTCAGTGCAGTATCATGATATGCGCTCTTGTTTTTCCTTTCGCCGCAAAGAAACATATGTTCATTTGAACACCTTCACTTGTTTTGTTTGTTGCCGCTGAGCTCTACGGCCATAAAAGACTGACCGACTCTTCTGTCTGACAGTTTCTACATTCAACTGCTCCATAGTCTCGAAACGCTGAGATTTCCAACGCTTTTGTATGCCCGCGGCGCCATGTAACAGACTTTCGGCCTGCAGTGCGACTGAATGGAGTCCTCAAAGCCTCATTTTCAAAACTAAGTAAAATAATCTTCAGGGTTCTCGTACCCTTCGCTGCAGCGAGAATACCTCAAGACTGAAGGTGGAGATTTGGGCTCAGGGGTGGAAAAATGGTTGATGACTAAACATCAAACCCTAACGTCAGGTTAAGGTCCGCGTCTCTTACTCTACCGTGTTGTTTTTTCTCTCTACCTTCATCTCAAAGCCAATCCAACGAGATCGACATCCAATGTCTGAAAAAGTCGTCGGAATTCTCGGTGTACGTGAGTGGTTGGACCCATATACGCGTGTCTGTTATTCATTTCCAAACTAGAAATCATTCTTTTCTTTGACAAGTAAAATAAAGCGAACAACTTTTAATCAGGGGGTGGCCAGTTAGGCCGCATGCTCGCGGCCTCAGCGTCGCTGCTGAACGTCAAAGTTATCATTCTGGACGCAGGAGAGCATGCCCCGGCCAAGCAGATCGTGGCCCCGTCAGCGCCGCACCTCACCCATGTTGATGGCTCGTTTGCGGATCCAGATAAGATACGGGAACTCGCAAGGAAGGTCGACGTTTTGACTGTCGAGATCGAGCATGTGGACGCTGCGACGTTAGAGGAAGTTCGGCTTGCGAGCCAGGGCAAAGAACTCGCCATCCACCCCAGTCCGTCGACCATCCAAATTATCCAAGACAAGTTCCGGCAAAAGCAGCACCTTTCCTTGCACGGACTTCCGGTCTCCGAATTTCTTGAAGTTGAGTCTTCCGTTGAGGCTGTCCATGGAGCAGCACAGAAACTGGGGCTACCATTGATGCTGAAAAGTCGCACCTTGGCGTACGATGGACGGGGTAACTTTGTCCTCCGTTCTCTCGATCAGGCCGATGAAGCCATTTCGGCACTGGGAAATCGGCCTCTTTACGCTGAAAAATGGGTGCCATTTGTGAAAGAGATTGCCGTTATGGTGGTAACGACGGGAGAAGGAGAGGTGCTGTCTTACCCTGCCGTGGAAACGATTCACAAGGACAACATCTGCCACCTGGTGTTTGCGCCCTTGCGTAGCCGCGATTCTTTGCTCTCGCAGAAGGCTCGCAGCGTAGCCGAGAAGGCTATCAGATCTTTCTCTGGTGCAGGCGTATTTGGGGTCGAAATGTTTCTCATGGATAACGGTGTGTTATTTTTACCGAGCCTGATGTATGCTCGCTAAAACCCAAAAGGCGACATCTTCGTAAACGAGATCGCGCCCCGCCCACACAACTCTGGGCATTACACGATCGAGGCCTGCGAAACTTCCCAGTACGAGAACCATCTGCGCGCAATTCTCTCACTCCCACTTGGATCGACGGCGCTCAAGGTTCCCTCCGCCGCGATGCTCAACCTCATTGGGCACTCATCATCGATGGAGGAGATCACCAAGATCACGAACACCGCACTTAACATTCCTGGCGCTTCTGTGCATTTGTACGGAAAGTCCGAGTGCAGGAAGGGCCGGAAGATGGGGCATATCACACTCGTTGCCGAGTCGGACGCCCAGCTGCGAGCGCGTTTGCGTCCGTTGTTGCAGTCGCTACCTGAGAGCTCATCAGAAGAGGTCGAACAATATGCACCTGCGCTTGCCACTCCAGGATCTGGGTTCTCGGACTCTAGTCCTCTCGTCGGCGTGATCATGGGCTCGGACTCGGACCTTCCTGCAATGCTGCCCGCTGCCCGGATTCTAGACCTCTTCAATATCCCGTACGAGCTGACGATCGTTTCTGCCCATCGGACGCCTGACCGGATGGCTGAATATGCAAGGTCAGCAAGTAGCAGAGGCCTCCGGACGATAATTGCTGGTGCTGGTGGGGCGGCTCATCTCCCCGGTATGGTTGCAGCAATGACTGCTTTACCTGTTATTGGCGTGCCGGTGAAGGGGAGCACGCTCGACGGAGTAGATTCGCTACATAGTATTGTGCAGATGCCAGTAAGTGCCACCTGTCAGCTACCCTTCCATTCTACGACTGAATGTCGGTTTTTCCTGTTCATTCAGCGTGGAATCCCTGTGGCGACTGTGGCGATTAATAACGGGATGAACGCAGGATTGCTTGCGGTCCGCATCCTCTCAGCGGGTATTCCGAGACTCGTCAACGATATGGACGCATATATGAAGAAAATGGAGAATGAGGTGCTCACAAAAGCCGAAAAGCTGGCGGAGGTCGGATGGGAGAATTATCAAGTGAGACGAACGTGAGCAAAATTGAATCGTCAAGACGACGTTCTACTCTATTGTCGTGTGCGTTCCGTCTGTTTGTTCGGTCGGGTGATGAGCAACTGACTTGGGAGCCTCCCCAAAAGCAGGACCGGTTTTAGAACACCGCACCAATTGTATATTTCTACGTTTAACTTTGCCATGATCACTGCACCACGCGAAACCAATGTCATCGGAATCAGCCAGCCAGCCAGCTGGAAGCACGCCATAGAAGACGGCCGAAAGGGTGCAGACTCGCGCTCTACGCCCAGTCGCGACACGCCTAACTGAATAAACAGGTGACTGAAACGGATGTCGTCTTGCGTGCTCCGTTGATATCATTTTTCCGATGATTTTGTTGCATGCTTTACTCTCGACGCTTGGACGTTTGAACGATCGTCCGAGCTTTGCACCCAGCCTGTGAAGGCAGAGTGAAATTCTAGCGTACTCCTTTGCGGCCCGGTTTTCGGAAATTTGCCGTCTCTCCTTCAAAGGCAAACCTGAAAGAGGTGTATACGATACTCCACAGCCTGTCTGGAGAGGAAGCGTCGAGTGACTTAATAGAACGAGCGGGTGCTGTTGGTTCTTCCGCGGTCATTCTGGTGGGTGCTGCTTCCTCGTACGCCCACTTTCACCTGAGGAAAAGGTACGTAAAGGCTCTGGCACTTTCAGCTCATATCCCGTTTTTACTGCTGTTTTTTCAGCTATCCTTTCAATACTGGGAGTTCGGAATCAAACCCCGTGTCAAGCTATTCTTGTCTGTCTCAACGGTAGTGCTTCCTGGATCAGTGACGCTTCAGGCCTCTTTTGCTTTTGGCTTTCACTCAGGTTAGCACGCCAAGCGGAAACAAGCACTCTAATTTTACACACAACACCGTGTGGCGGCCCGCTTCTTCGCAACCCACTTCCGGTCATGTTTTTGTTGGCTGACCATGCCACCCCCTTCACATACTTCAAACGTGACGCAATGCTCCAGAATTCAGTAGTCTTAACCGGCCAAGGTGCTCGCTTGAATCATAAGAAGGGAGAATGCCAACACCTTTGCGTTTTCCCGGCGGTCCGTTGGGAGGCCATGAGTTGGGTCCGGGCGCAGACCCTGGGTGAGAAGGTGGTAGCATTTTCCGTAGAGTTTCTCCGTCTTTCAGATGTGAGGGTATAAAGGTCTGCTGAATGGGCGGTTGGGAGGTCAGAGTAATTCTCTGACACGGCCGAACAAGAACAACGATGAAGTGGCTTGTTTCTTTCGTCGCTTTCGCTGCTATCCAGATCGTCTCAGTATGTCTCCTCTTCTTTTTGTACCTTTCTGTAGATGGGTAACTAACGGCTGCGTTTTCGATCATGTAGGGTGCACCTGAGCTTGTCAAAAGGGCTTCACCGTCCGATGTTGCTAACCTCGGTTATGCGACTTTGAACGGCGGGTAGGCAAATTATCCCATTCATTTTCCCCTCAATTCTGACCCCTGATCTTTGAACCTCAGAACCAGTGGCGGTGCGGGCGGCACCACCACCACAGTCTCCACCCTTGCTGCCTTGACTGCTGCAGTGAGCGGCACCTCCAAAAAGATTGTCATCGTCTCAGGTTTGTCCACCATTCATCAGTGCACATCAGCCAGTCCACGCTCTAAACCCATAACAGGGACAATCACAGGCAACACTGTCGTAAAGATTGGAAGCAACACGTCCGTTCTTGGGAAATCAGGAGCTTGTAAGCAGAATCTCGCTGCTTGATGTTCCCGACTATTCTAAGATCGGCTTCGACTTCTATGCAGCTCTGGTCGGCGTTGGCTTGCGCGTCGTGGATTCCTCGAACGTCATAATCCGCAACCTCAAGATCTCCAAGGTTTTGGCTGATGCTGGTGATGCCATTGGCGTTCAGAATTCGAACAAAGTGTGGCTCGACCACCTTGACCTCTCCAGCGACAGGGATCATGACAAAGATTAGTAAGTGTCTGACGCGCTTGCCATCCTTCTGTTTTTGATTGATATACTTTTGCCAGCTACGACGGCCTTCTTGATCTCACACACGGCGTCACCGAAATCACTGTCACCTGGAACAAGCTCTACAACCATTGGAAAGGTTCTCTCGTCGGACACTCTGACAGCAACGCATCCGAGGATACCAAGATCACTGTTACCTACGCCTACAACTACTTTTCCAATATCAACTCGCGCACACCGTCGTTCCGCTTTGGCCGTGGCCACATCTTTAACAACGTATTCGACAACATCGGCGATGGAATCAACACCCGCACCGGTACGGCTTGAATCTTCTTCTCTCCGATAGCATATTGGGTGCTAATTTGTTAAATTCGATAATAGGTGCCCAACTCCTCGTCGAGAACAACGTCTTCAGCAACGCCAAGAAGCCCCTCTATTCGACCGACGGTGGGTTTGCTGTGGCTCGTGGTAACGACTTTGGCGGCGTGGCCAACACCGCCCCCGCCGGCACCTTCACCTCCGCGCCCTACTCTTACAGCCTCACCGCTGTCGGCAGTGTGAGGTCCTCCGTTGTTTCCGGTGCTGGTCAGACCTTGTCCTTCTAGGCGATTCCAATGCAGTCGGTATTCTTTCTGAAATAGTATGTATGGTGTTGGTATGTAAAATGAATGAAGAGGTCGTGGTTCTGTTTCATGCATTGAGAAGGGTCCGGTCGAAAGCTTTCCGGGTTGAGGTCCAATCCGCCAGGAACAATCAGGAACGAAAACTGAGAAAGTATATGCGCCACCCTTGCGCCACCTCGACGATAGAGCGGATCAACTTGTGAGTCATCACTAAGAGTAATCCTAATACACAGGGCCTGCGGCGGCCGTGTTGACGGTAGGAGCTACAGAGCTCATCGGCCAAGTAACCCTTCGGGCCCAGCCGCTGAGACGCAGAAAGAGTCCCACTTTCTACAGCATACATTCGTCCATTTGACCCTTGATCCGCGCCAGCTGGGTAGATTCAAGCCTAAGAAGGTCGTTCCAGAAATCTGAATGCGCCTGTTCACAATGAGTTACGAGGTCGCCCAACGAGGTGCCACCTGGGAACTTTGTCGTGCACGCTCCATCTGTTACTCTGGCGGGCGACGGGTTAGCGCTACACAGGGAGAAGAATGCCACCTGAGAAAATGAAGGACATACAGGCATAGTCTGCACGCCAAATTCATATCCATCTTAACGAACATGATTTCTACGTGCATTCGATTAACTGGCGGTGCGAGGGGAATGAGACGCTGCACTATTGCTTCATCTTTCGTAAAAGCGACATTTGAGCAGCTGTTGGTTGTCTTCGAGTCTATGGTCGCTGGTGTACAAGGTTTGGCTGCTTCCAGCTCCGGTACGTCTGTAATTGGCGTTGATGAAGCTTCGACACGTACATCTTTGCCACTAGGGCAAAGTTGCACTTCAGTCGGAGGCCGTATGGGATCGATGTAAAAACAGTACCTTTCAGTCGAGGCAGGGACGTCTGCAACGGAAGAGATGTTGACTGCCGTAGCCAACGTAGGAGTAGGATCAGATCGCACGGTATTATGGCCAGCATCCTGAGAAATCATCTCGTATGGACCTTCAAAAGTCGAAATCTTGACCGTTTGCGTGTTGCTGTTCATGCCCTCTATGTGTAGCCCATTTTCCACGGACTCAACCTTAGCTAACTCGTGTACCGCTGCCTGTTCGAGAACCGAATTAACAGTGTGGCTTGCCGGATGAGAGTCGTCGAGTGGAGCGGTGGTTACAATGCTTTCATCCTTTGGAGCGGCGGATGGATATTCCGTGACTGTTTGTTGATTTAAGATAATGGCCGGAGGGTGAGATAGCGTCGATGTTCTGTCTTCCAGGACTACATCTTGTCCACTAGCGAGAAGGATTAGTACATGCGTACTTTTCGTTGGTAACCAACAGAGACAGCACCTTTCAGTATGCTGTGGACCCGATGAAGCACTATCTTGGAGAGAGGGACATCCTACACTGGAAGAGAGAAGAGCACTGCACGATTCTAAAGTGTTAGTGACGTCTTGAAGAGGGGGTTCGACTCTTTCTCCAGAAGAGGGTCCTTCAGTTGCTTGCTCGTCCGCGTTGAAACCGTCTTGACCGAGAGGACCAATCGGTGTGTCAACTTGGATCTTCTCTTCAGGTCGAGTCTCCGCATGTTTCTCGGTGGGGTCTACGGGTGGAGGATCTGTTGACAATTGCTCATCAAGCGAAGTAGGTAGGTTAATTGCAGTTAGTCTTCTTGGGGGTGTTCGGTTCTGGATAAGGGTAAACACAAACGCGACAGAAAAACGACGCCATGATGGTGGAAATAGTGCTTGCCATCGAAATTTATCACGACGCCACCCTCACGTGGTGGACCGGAGTCTTGAGAGGTTTTAGAGCAAAGGACTATACTTCCCACATTGTGCGACATAACCTGAATGCGAGGGCAAACTTCTGTAGATGATGAAGGATTTGATAATTTTGTAGGCCAGGAGAGTATGTCCTGCGCACGGATGCTTTCAGCTAAAATTCGAAACGAGAAGGCAGACCTACTGGATTCCCGGAATGTCCAGAGTTAAGAGCACTGGCAAATGTCGTCGACAATGGGAATTCTGAGAGCACATTGGGTCGTGACGAAGGTTCAGCGACAGGTGTAGCATTGACGGGGATACCGCGGCGTTTGCAGCTAGAGGAGCTAGACTGGAGGGCTTGGTGGCCAGCATCCACCGGTTTGCGTCTCTTTGAGCTTGCTGGAGTGATTTTTTGCCGCCTTTTCTTCGGAATAGTGGTGACAACTACTCTAGCTGAACGCACACGTAGTACACGGGCGACATTCTCTCTTGAAGAGCCTTCCACTGCACAAGGCTGAGTGACATATGAAGATTCCCTTGATCAAGCTCACCTAGAGTGCATTTTTGCTCTGCAACGGAATTCGGTACCCATTCTATTTCCGTAGCCGACCCAACGCCACACTGCAGCGTGTAATCTGAAAACGTTGGATGCCGTATCCCTGCACCCAGTCCGGACAGTGGACCGGACCATTCCACCCACGCTGTAAGGGAAACCTTGCAGTACAGCTTGGGTGATTCTTCATGCAGGTCGATGTAGATGTCGCCGGGATTTCCGAGAAGTCTGGTAACTGTCGGCGGTCCTGTTCCACGGAATTCTGTGTAGGAGACGGTGAGTGAAGCCCCAGTCATAGGGCTTAAACGATCGGGATCTAGGAAGGATCGCGGGATCGCGATGACTTTCAGGACCTTGAGCTTATCTTGCAGTGTCGCTTCGAGTGCATCCCTTGCTTTGAGACATTTACATTGGCAGCCCAAGAAGTGAAAATCATTCTTCCTAGGCATTCTAGATGTACGAGACGCCGAAGGAGGTGGTGGTTGGGGAACTGTTCAACATTTCCCAAGTTGTCTCTCAGTCTGTCGCCAAGATAGCTTTCCCACGATAACTTGTCCCAAACGACGACGCTAATCCGGATAGCCTGTTCATTTTGACGTACTTTCTCCGTGCGTGTAAGTACTCACTACGTATATGATTTGCAGAATTTTCGGGCTCAGGCAGACCGTCGCGGTTCAGGAGTCGGTGACGTTTTCCTTTCGCTTCAAGAACCACTGACAGTCGAGGTAGGTTGTCCACTCATGTTGTGTCTCTCTTCAACCGTTCCTGAAACCCTGCGCTTTTACAGAAAGGCATTGGGCACTAACGTGCCCGGTGCCGTGACTTCACATCATAATTAACAAAGATTGTCAGGCCACGCATTCATTAATTAAGTTATCCGCAACCTCGGGAGTTTAGACTTCCAACAAACGCACCTGACCCTGCCCAGACTGACCGTCGCTTGGCCATGTCGACATCTAGACCAGAAAAAGGAGAACCCCTGCGTAGACGTAGGCGCTTATCCAATTAAACCTCGTGCACGCGATGCTTGGGCAGCGCAACCAACTGTTCTTCGTGCTTGCCGCGGCTCGTTGGGGATACAGACGCGTGCTTGACCTTCGTGGGGTTTCCTCTGAAGGTTGGGAGAGTGGTGGGTGCCGGGCCGCAAGGGCTCTGGCCCGACGATGCGCGAGAGTATATAAAGGCGCTGGGTGCAGTGGTTGGAGGATTAACGTTTCAACTACCGTCGCTCTTTTATTCTCCGGATAATTCCAACTAGCCATGCAGTGGTTTCTGTCTTTCCTTTCTTTTGCCGTCGCTTTCCAAGTCGTTTTCGTGCGTTCTTTTTTCTTTGAAACCGGAATTTTTTTTCTTTCTAAACGTCTGCATTCCTTATCAGGCCGCTCCTGCCGGGCTCGAGAGAAGGGCGTCTACAACCGACGCTGCTGACGTTGGTTTTGCGACTTTGAACGGCGGGTACGAGACACCTCTGTGCATGTCACTACTTACCGAATGCTAATCTCTCTTCCTCTGAACTGGCAGCACTACAGGCGGCGTAGGCGGGACTACGACTACCGTTTCCACTCTTGCGGCCTTGACTGCTGCGGTCAAAGGCACTTCCAAGAAGATCGTGATCGTCTCCGGTAAACATCCTCTTCGTAACTTCTGTCTGGCGTCTGAATAATCCTTACCTGAATTAATTGATACCTTGGCTCTGGATTCGACATATTATTTAGGCACAATTACTGGCAATGCTGTTGTAAGTGTAGGGAGCAACACCTCTGTTCTTGGGAAGAAAGGCTCTTGTGAGTAGCGGTTAGTCCTCCTCCCTTGTTCGGCTGCTGACTGTGACGTTTTGCTAGCCCTTGTTGGAGTTGGATTGCGCGTTAAAGACGCCTCCAATGTCATCATCCGCAACATCAGAGTCTCCAAGGTCCTAGCTTCTACTGGCGACGCGATTGCCGTCCAGAAATCGAGCAGGGTCTGGCTTGACCACCTGGACTTGTCCAGCGACCGTGATCACGACAAAGACTTGTGAGTGATGCTCTCTCTATATGACGCGGAATCATCGGCCGCTTATTTCAAATCTGTTAGTTACGACGGTCTCCTGGACATCACGCACGGCAGCACGGGTGTTACTGTTTCTTGGAGCAAGCTCCACGACCATTTCAAGGCGTCTCTCGTTGGACACTCCGATAATAACAAGGCCGAGGACACCAAGATAACCGTGTCATATGCCAATAATCAATTTGTCAACCTCAACTCGCGCTTGCCTTCCTTCCGCTTCGGCCGCGGCCACATCTTTAACAACCTCTTCCAAAATTCTAACGACGGTATTAATACAAGGCTTGGTAAGGAGCTACACCTCTTGTTTATGCTACCGGTCACTGAAATTCTGGCGTTGAATATTAGGCGCTCAACTCCTTGTCGAGAACAACGTTTTCGCGAGTACCAAGAAACCTATATTTTCCACAGACGGCGGATTCGCCGTAGCCCGTGGCAATGATCTCGGTGGGGCGACAAACACAGCTCCGAACGGGTCCTTCACCTCTGCTCCTTACTCTTACACCCTCTCATCTGTCGCCCAAGTGAAGTCGGCCGTTGCCGCTGGTGCTGGTCAGACTCTTTCGTTCTAGATTCACAGAAATTACGCTGGAATTAGAATTTCAGTATGAGAAAGACGGCTTTGAAAGCTATCACTGTAACTAGATAGACAACCTCTGGAATTGATACCCCAGGATACCCCGCACAAGTTTTGTGGCGCATTTTCATGATCTTCGCCTATACCAAAATAGGATATCTGATGCACGTGATCTGAATTTCCTCGCTGCCGAATTTTCTTCACGACCGTTCACTTCAACCCCCATGCCTCCAGCTGCGACAAAACCTCCGGCTCCCAGAAAACGCAACCGAAAGAGAAAAAGAAGAGCTGCATCGTCCAGCTCGTCGTCGTCATCCTCTGACTCCTCTGATTCTAGTGGCGATGACGTCCCAGCCAAGAAAATTGCACTGAAAGCTCAAATCCCGCAAGAATCCTCTTCTTCTTCGTCATCGTCATCAGAGTCCTCGGATTCAAGTTCTTCGGATGAAGAGGAAATGATTACAAATACTGTTCCGCGAGGGAGACAAGAAGAGAAGGACATTGCGCCAAAACCTGCTCGCAGACTGTCCCCTTCACCCTCGCCACCTCCGACAGAGCTACCATCATTTTTGCCTTCCAGGGACACGACGGAAGGATCTAAGTTGCAGGAACAGGAGCTGAAGGATAAGTTCCGGCAATTTTGGATGGCATCCGTGGCAGATGGTTTCAGAGATGATTTGGAGACGATTCGCAAGGTGCGTTCGTCCTTGCCTGTACCGACATTTCTGTTTATTTCGTTTTGTTCTTGTTGAAGGAACCTAACCTTGGGACCTCGCGTCTCGCGTTATTGATCGACTCATTGGCTGCAGGGGCAGACGTGTTCACTTCGTCGACAAATAACTCAGGAATTAATGAAATGGAAGTTGTCCTCAATTAGCGAAATCTACTGTCACTTATGTTCGAAACGCCGGTGAAAATTGTGCGATTCGGCAGCGAAAGCTCAATGAACCTCCAGAGCATCCTAGTCATCGAAATCGATGTACCCAGCAGCTCCGACCATAGAACGTTCCAAGTTTTTCCGTTCACTATCATCGCTTTCGTCCTCCAAACCACCGTCCTCCCTCTTCGGCTTCTCATGCTCCGCCTCCACCTTTTCTCTTGCGGACTTGAGGTCTGCACTGACCGACTTCTGTACATCCGCGACGTGGATTAGCTGTCGATTGGCAGGCTGGCTATGTACTGCCTCTCGAACGAGTTGGAGCATCTTCGGACGATCAATTGAGGATTCCTCATCCTCATCCTCATCTTCGTCCTCGCTATCACTGTCGCCTCCGTCAACGTGGTTCTTTATCTCCTCTACAAAGATAGGCCGTAATGTCTTCAGTCGAGACTCGATCATAGTCGCAAACGTGTTGAGCTCCCACACTAACTTCGTCCGTCTGTTCTTCCTTTCTTCCGGGAGAATGATCTCGATGATTTGGCGCAGATAGGACACTTCCTTCTCGATATCATTGACCATTCCCAACGACCATTTGAATGGGTAAGAATGCATATCCAGGTAGCCAGTGTCAATTCCCTCTGGCGTCTGGTTACGGGCTCGTATGAAGGAGTTGAGACGCTCGTTGATGGCATGAAGAGAAGAGATCTCGAATGGAGTGTTGCCAACGCCATCTTCAGTTTGTAAGGCCTTGGCATCGAGGTGTGGTAGAAAGAGCTGTGTCGTCTCAACGGCATCGAGGGCGATGGAAATATGAAATGGCATAGAACCTTGGATGTTGCGCATCAGCAGAGAGGTCTTGTCGTACTCCAGGATTAATTTGATGATTTCTTTGTTATGATTTTTCACAGCAATGTGCAGAGGCTGGTGGAACCAGATGAGAAATCACCACAAAGGATGAAGAGGTCAACTCACAGTACTCGTGTCTTTTTTGCCTTGTTGGGTCAACAAAAACTCGTTTGCGCCTCTGGGTAATTTGTTGAGGAGATGTTTGAACACTTTCGGCTCGCGCTGCGACGCCAGATAGTGGTAGATGTTCCAGCTGCCAGATCTCGGTTGGAATCCAAGGCAAAGATAAAGAACACGCACCCTTTAACCTCATCGTGGTCCATGGGTGACAAGGACTTGGAGAATAGGAGGTCGATAGTCGCAATGCTACATCCTCGACGGGCAGCAAGAATCAACGGTGTATAGCCGACAAGCTTGATTCTGGCATTCCAATGAGAACCAATCATTCAACTCAAAGGATAACAATCGCACCTAATTTGCAAAGCAGTCGACATAAGCTGGGGCGCCAGCTCAAAAAGAAGCTCCAGCGTCTTCACAGACTTCTCCTTGTCACCAATGATAGCAGCCGTAAGAGGAGACTCGCCAAGGGAGGATGTCATCCATCCCAGCCATTCCGGAAGACATTTCTTCAAGTCAGTGGCCCTTTCCAGCCATCTAGCCCTATCGTGCGTATGAGTTTTGCTGTAATGGGTGTAGGCGGCCAACGGACGCTCGCGCGCCAGATATTTGAGAATCTCGTTGGCGGACTTCTTGGCTGCCCTCCACACAAGTGGATAATGATCTTTGTTCGTTGTAACAGCGTCCCGGTCGTTCTTGGTGGCGAGATCCGCTCGCTTTTTGCCATGCACGTTAAGCCCAAGGTATATCTTGTTCTTGTCGTTGATGACTTTCGGAAGAGGGTCGTTGTTGTCCTTCTGTGCGGCCTCCATGTCGATGCCTAGGCCTGTACGTTTGATGTACTCGTCTAGCAGTTCTGGGCGATCGTTCTCCAGTAATAAACCAAGGAGGTCTTCCGACTTATTATCCAGAGGTCGAGATATCATTTGATATAGGTTGGCAAGGCAGACAAATGCGCTTGCGTCGTTATCAATAATCGCCTTCGCCAGGAGATCGCCCCTCTTCCCTTGATATTTGAAAGATACGTCGAGCAGCTCGTGAGGTTTGATCGGCGATCGAATGGAAGAAGGTTGAGTTGCGACATCGACAAACGTCTCCTGCTTGTCAACTGTTCCGTCTGAATCTGAATCCATCTCTGTGTCTGAGTCCGAGTCCGAGTCGTCAGAGGCATTTCCATCCACTGAGTAACGGTTGATGTGAGCGCATTCCATCAACGAAGAGGCGAAGTGTGCTCACAGTTGACCCTAGTCTTGAAGGTCTTTGCTCTCGGATCCTCAGTGTGATGCTGAGCAACGGCGACGTTCATGATGAGTTTTGTAGTTTCCCATTTTCCGCCAGCTACTGCTGCAAAAAGAGGAGTAAAACCTAGGGAATATGAAATCAAATGTTGCTCATTGCGCGGACCGACAGAGGCGTACCGTCTTTTTCGTAACTGCCAGAAGATTCGGGGACGAGGACGTAGATGCTTAAAGGCCGGGCACCGGCTTTCATTGCACCTTCGGACGGAAGGCATAGTCTTTTAATAGTGGCATCATCTCCTGCAAAACACGCCTGGTAGAGCTCATCGTACGACTTGATTAGGTGTTGGGGAACATTCTCGCGGCGGTATTTGTTCGTTATCCAGGCATACTTAACATCTTGATTTTTCTTCTCGTCGTCGTTGTCGTCTTCATCAGCATGCGCCTTGGGTGACGCTTCGGTGTCGATGTCTGGATACACTTCTTTCCAGGACTTAGCACCCCGGGCTTCTAAAAGTCGATTGACCTCCTCGAGATACTCTTTTGTGGCTTTAAACGCTCGTAGTTTTTTTGCTTTGCTCCATTCATCCCTCTTACGCAAGCGATCCGCTTCTTTTGTATTTTTGGCGGGCTCTTTATATTGTTCCAAGAATTTTGCCCAAGCAGAAGCTGAACCCCTCCGAGATGTCTTCGAGGGCTTTTTAGTGTCCAATTTCTTGATTTCAGAGGATAATTGGTTGATAGCATACTCAACCCAGTCAAGAATTGTCCTCCGCTCCTCAATAGAAGCATATCGGTCAAACGTGCCCTTTAGACCGATGTTGTATGCTGCGCCGAGGGAGAGAAGAAGTTGGACAAAGTAGTCCTGATTCAGTAAGGCAGATTCGACAGGTTGATACGCCAATTCGACATGATTTTTCACATCATCAGTACCGGAAGGTCGGTACTTTGGAGATCTGGATGTAACAGGTAAATCTTTGACTCTTGCTGGACGACAGATGGTACTTACGCCGCTTCGAATGCCCGCGTGATATCTTCTTCTTGCAGGTCAAGCTTTACATTGTGCGAAAGCATCACAGCCAGAATTCCATATCTCTGTTTTTCGACCGCCGTTGTCACAGGGAAGATGACATTATTCCAGTCGAAAGACGGGAAGTTCAGCATGGACTCGGCATGCTTGTCACACCTTAGAACCGTTGCCAGCAATTTGGCCTTTCCAGAACAGACAATCGAATGCAAGATAGTCCACATCTTGTCATTCGCTATGCTGGAATTAGCGCCAGCAGTAATAAGGCATTCAGCGACGTTGCAGGCTTCGTTTTCATCTTCACGAATGGCAGTTAGTGCCAACGGGTGTAGGGGAGTGCGATTACTGGCGTCGGTTCCCTTGGTCGGCAAGTTAATATCGGCACCCTCCGCAATCAATTTTTCGATGAGGGTATTGGAGGCAAACAGAACAGCATACGAGAGAGGAGTGAATCCGAAGTCCCATTCGTGTTCATTGACGTTGATGATATCAGGCTCGTCCTCTACGTCCTCTGGAATGTCCCCAGGAGGAGCGTCAATGTTGTCCTGAGTATTGTCATTTTCATCCTCCTCGCTGCATTCGTCGTCACCCTCTTTGTCCTCTTCTTCATTGTCCTCTCCTTCTCCTTCTCCCTCTCCCTCTCCTTCTCCCTCTTCGTCGCCTTCTTGATCGACATCGTCGTCGTCATCATCAATTCCTTCATCCGCAGCATCTACCATTTCAACGTCGTCATCATGTGAGCTCCAGTCATCCTCAGACGACGGTCTTTCAGCTTCAGCCGCATCCGCTTGTGCCTTTGTCGCCTTCTCCTTCTCCTCATCTTCGTACTTCTTCGGGTTCTTCTTTCTGTCCTCCGCGAGGTTGACAGCGCTTTTCTCGGAGAGCTTGTAGACAAGCGTAAGGTCATTGTATTGGGCAGCAAGGTGCAGCGGAGTCCGTCCATCGACCAAGCGAGCGGTAAGCCTCGCGCCGGCATCGATGAGATCGCAGGCTATGTGGGTTGCCTTGACCAAAATGGCGACGTGAAGTGAAGTACGACCAACATGATCGCGCTGGTTGACGTCAATGCCTTCTTTGACAAGTTTCTGGACGGCGTCTCTATCGCTAGCAACAATGGCTTTGAAGAGTTGCTGGCTGGGTTTCAAGTAGGCTTGATCTGCCCATTCGCCATCGTCTATCGGATTGAAGCTGCCAGAAATACTTTGACGACCAGGGTTCTCTTCGATGAACCTACAGCAGGTTATGGACGTGTCATTGGGAAGGACTTTGTCATAATACGCACTTAATTCGACCGCGAATGTAAGTTTCATCCTCCTTTTCCTGCAATCCCCTCTCATCATCGTCGATTGGTTCTGGACAAGTCTGGATGAAATATTCATTCAAAATGAATGCACTGTAAGGTGAGATGTCTGCGTACTTCACAGCAATCCTCGAGACATTCTTCCATAGTACCAAAAAAGGCGGGGTGTCGATGGAGACGGCGTCCTTTATTCTTGGGGTTGAAAGTAGCTAGGCACGCCGTATTAGAAAGCCAGATGATGTTTGGTGTTGTAGCTTACAATTCATTCCAAGGTCCTGAAAAAAAAAGGCTAAGCATGTAGTTCCGCTTCCCACGTACGATGCCACTTTACAGTTTGGTAGACGAGTTTATCAATTCGGCGAGCATCCCACCCAGGCCCATAGGGTATGTGCAACGATGTTACGTCGTAGTCGTTCATTTCAAGACCCACAATAATGTCGCCTTCCTTGAGGTCGCCCTTCAATTTTCTTCCTCGTCTGTTGCGCCTACCAAGAGCATTAGGCCGGCCGCGAAGAAGACGGCGCGACTCCAAGAAATTATATCGGGTATCTGAATCCGCCAACTTTTCGAGGACGAGAAGACGTGCGAGGCCCGTCATCCTTACAACTGCCCGTTCATATATCTATTAATTATTAGTGAAGAGTGGGACAGAAACCAGCACTGGAGCACAAACAGTAGGATCAATTTCTTCGCGCTTCAAATCTGGGACATGGACTTCGAAGCCTCGCATGGCATACTTGGCAAGGCGCACCTCATACGACGGGGATCTTCGAGTCATGTCGACGGTGTTGCACTGCAGCATCATCGCAATAACAGCGCGGGGGTTGGTCCAAACCCGTTGCCCTAGAATTCGTTATTAGTGTCTTGACAGAAATACCAAAATACACGCATACCATCGTAAGCGCAACACGGGGCATCAATGTCGAAACCGGCGAGAATTTCGGCTGGGGATTGGTAGAGACGAAGGACAATCTGGACAGATCGATAGGGATACTGAGCTACAAAACAGACAGGGTGATTAGGCTAGTCTAGCTTCATCAAAAGTAATGCACGAACAGTGAATGGAGACCGTATGCTTCGTTCGGATGCAAGTTACGTCCCAGGGGATTGAGTCACGAACAGCTTCATAGATTGTCTTGATCTTGGCCTCAACCTGTGACAAGTCAACTTCTGCCTGAATGTGAAATGACCGCCATATACCTGTTCCACGTTTAGACCCCACAAAAACAGGTCTATGTCGGAGGCGGGATACGCATTTGAGTGATAGTGCTTGCGAATCGCGCGTTTAGAGGCAGTATGAACAGCTTCAAGAGGAGCTAGACACGCAAGGACAGAGCCTCCTGCCGCTATGACGTTGTTCCAGTCGAGTAGTTGGGATAGGGAACCTTCCGTGAAGATCGCCCAGTTCTTTTTGAACTCGTCTACATCCGCAACCATACAGGGAGTACCTTCCTTTCTCCTCTTTGCCTCAGAAACAGGAAGCACATATTTCGCGCTGAGGTCTTCAGGATCCCTGACAACTCGGGGCCTCGCCGTTCTTATGGAGGCAGGTGCGTTGAAAAGATCGATGAGCCCAACGTGTGGGTGGGCGAGACGCGTATTCTGTGGGTCCGTCGCAAAGAGCCTCCTCAATTCCTCTTCCTCGACCAGAGAGGGGTTCAAAGCATGGTCGAGAGAGACGCCAGGTTCGTTTGGTAAGGCGTTTATACGTTCTATGAACGCGTCGGCCTCTGGAGTTGGTTGTTGCCACATAATAGTTGGAAGGAGGGCCTGGAGCCATGTTGAGCGGACTATATACGTCAAATCTTAGGCTTCAACTGCAGACGATCGATGACATTAAGGGTTGTGGGCGGTTTCTAGAGACGTGCCTTGAAAGCCTTGAAAGTGAGGTGATGGTGATTTGACAAGACGGGGATTACCTTCTTGGCAACCTCTCTGATGCCTGCAGGGCTTCACTTGCACCTCAACAGATAAAGGCGCTGATAATAAGTAACAAGTATCATATGAGAAGGAGGTAACGACAACCAGTCGCTTTCAAATAAAAGGAGTCATACATCTAGTTTTCGTTAGCTGGGTATAAAGACAAAAGCGTGTACAAGGAATCGACGAGGGGACAGACCAGAGCAGATAAATACGTTGACAAGAAATGGAAGATGGTGAAAGAGAGACAAGACTTTGTGTCAAAATAGAGGAAAATCCAGCATGAATTCAACGTTTAGAAGGCACCGACAACGGAACGTCCAATGTACCCATCAAGAATCTAAACGGAATAAAATTAGCACCACCATCGCGAAGCGAGTCGATTCACAACATACCTTGTCCATCTCCTCGAGTTGCCTGAATCCTGGAGCATAGATCTCCCTAATTGAAGGATGCAAGGAGTCCAAGTCAATTGGAGCCCCGAACAACAACTCATCAACGGGGTCCAAGGGTCGTGTGGGTTTCTTTTTGGGCTCGCTCGCGAGTGCCTTGTATTCAATGACTGCTAGCATTTGATCGAAGCCAAAATTATCCTTGGGTAGGACGATCTGGGGTTTGGTATTCTTGGCTGCTTCGCGAGCCCCTTCTTCCTCAACACGAGAAAGATTCGTCGCCTGCGATTGGGCCGGAGGGGTTCCGCCACGGTCAGAGTAATCAGACATGATGGATGCGATGGAAGGATTGCGACGACTGCCAGCAGTGGGCTGGGGGCTGACCCTCATGGCTGCTGTCGGTGTAGTCGTGCCCGGACGCGAACCTCTCTCCTGTGGTGTAGCACTGATAGGCGTAGTGCGAGCATCGGCGTGATGACCGAAGCCATCCGTCATCTTCGAGTTCAGAGCAGCAGAGCCAGGCGTAACCGACCCTGATCGACCCTCCGCCTCGTCACCAGAGTACTCCGACGCAGATGCAGAGTGGGTAGATAGCTGGCGACTATCCCTGCTGGACATTGATGCGTAGTCCCTCTCCTTTCCCTTACCCTTTCTGATTTTATTAAGGACCCGATCGAGTTTTTCGTCAATGCCGTCTTTGTTTTGGATAAAGACGCCTCTGAGGATGTCAGTTTTGTTTGTGTTCATGCCTCGCCACTCCTCCTCGATGATGTCGCTGATATCGTACGTCTCGCCGTCCGGTTCGACATATGAATAGCGCATCCTGTCGCCAGACTCGTATCGCGAGCTGCGAAGCAGGGCGTTATCAGGAAGACGGACGTCCATGCCGCGTACGGAATTCGCCTGGGCAGAGACCATCGCACGTTGAGTCGCACGTGTTGCAGCCCGTTGTGCAGCGATGATCTCTTGCCTTGAGGGTTGCTTCGCTTTGTTCTCTTCCAACGGAGTCTCGGAATTGAAACTAGAAGAAGACTCGCGGTGCAAATGCTGCAGCGCGATTTCATCCAATGGAGCGGAAAAGCGGCGGCGAGAAGTCGAATTTCGATAAGAAGTGGCTCGACGGAGGACAAAGACAGGATCATCTGGGCGGACGTCGTCTATAGCACCGTAAAGCTGGGAAGGGTCTAGAGAACGTCGTTTGTTACCGTTTGTCTGGCGGTCCGGAGTTCTGTATTGAGGAGGGCGAGGGTAGGCATCAATAACCTTACTTGAAGGTGATAATTCTTTCTCTGCATCGAAGGTGCTCGTTAGCACATGCAGTCAAAAGGTGGGATGACGTGAAAACATACCATGCCCATCAATGCTGGACATCAACCCGTATCTAACCCTCACACCACTCCTCCGCTTGGTGGTCTTATCCTCAACCTCGTCACCCCCATCCACAACCCCATCCTGGATACCGAATCTTTCCAAGCTGATCTCAGTGACCTCTGCAACAGTAACGTTCTTGGGGAACATGAAGATCTTCCGCCGCAAATTCGGTGAGACGAGTATAGGTGCATGTGGGTCTGAAAGGGAGCTCTTGGCCACGATAGCTTCAGTGGATGGATGGAACTGCATGTCGTCCGGAAGATCGTCCGCATATATCACCACCTGCAACGCGAATCGAATCGAGGGCGATGTGAACCTTTCCGGTGTAACGTTGGCTCCTGCCGTTGACACACTGAGATATTGGTTAGATCTGCTCGCCTGGAGCTCGCCAGATGACTCGGTCGCGCTAATGGATGTATCCGCAGTGAGCGTCGTATCGGCATCATGCCCATTCAAGCTCTCGTCAATGCTGTCCTCGCCTTTTCTGTTTAAATAGAACTTGACAGCCGAGTCGTCTGAGAAGTCGTTCATCGGGAGTTTCTTAATGGCAGGGTGCATTGAAAGGTTGCTCGAGATGGAGCTGATGCTGCCCACGCTACTCCTTTTGACCTTGGGTAGCTCCAGGGCTTCGTTGACAAGCGCCTCAAACACCACCAGGGGATGCTCGCCTGGTAGAAGAACAGTAAATGCACCCCCCTCGACCTGCTTGACGGTAAGGAAGTAATCATTTTCATCCTCTGCGGAAGGAAGCCTGAAACGCTGAATGGCTTGCCGGACAAGATCAGACGCCGTTGTGGAGGAATTCAACAGAACGGTCTTGAAAGTGGCCTCAGTCTGTAGGTGCTTGCCAGCAAAGACACGGATGACGCTCAAATTGGCCTGGCCATCATTCGACGATGGGCTAGTAAGAATCAATGATCCAGGACGAGGGCGTGAGCTAGGAGGGCCCAGTGCTGAGTTACTAGGAGAGCTGAGGTTGACAGCAGAGGCAGACTGCAATCCATACGAAGGCTGCGCCTCAGGGGGAGATGACGGAGAGCGGTTAAGATATTGCTGGTACAAAGCTTGCTGTTGCTGGTCGCGTTGGCGGAGTTGGGAGGCGTGCTGGGAGACTTGAGGCGTGTTGGAGCGTTCGGGTGTGGACGGAGGCGGCTGGTCCTCAGATGCAGCACGATTAATAACACTAATCGCCTGCTGCTGTTGCTGGGCAGCGGATGTAGTAGGCGAGACAGCGCCATCTGAGGGTGATGGCCGGTGACCCGATCGGCTTGAATCTTCTGAGCCACGACTCCCGTATTCGCTAGTCTCCACAGAACCAGCGGAAGTGGTTTTATCTTTACTCTTCTCCTTCTTGCCTCGTCCGAACAGGCCACCAAATACCGAACTTTTCTTCTTCTTGTCCTTGCCCTCGTCATCGGTGGTGTCACTTCCATTACCTCTTCCTGGGTCCTTACGGAGCTTTGCTGGTTGAGGCTTGTTATAGGTGGCGGAGCTAACTGGCGCCGGCATCTTGTCCTTGCCTTTCGCTTTCTTTTTGGCCGAATCGTCCGAGGAGTCATCTTCGCGGGCCCTCTTCGACTTTTCGTCGTCCACAATGGCACTCGGAAGATAAGGCTGACCGGCTGGCCGATCGTCATATTCGCGTGCAATAGTAGGCGTGACGGTCATTTTGCGGGTTTCAGTCACTTCGGCGGGGTCGATTCGACGCGGTGTCTGCACGGGTGTGTCCTGAGCGGACCTCTCTCCCAAGTCCGGCGTAGCCGCCGCCTGTTGCTGCTGTGCTTGTTGAGCGGCTTGTTGTTGAGCGGCTTGTTGCTGAGCAGCTGCCTGTTGCTGTGCGAGCATTTGTTGTTGTTGTTGCTGCTGCTGTTGAGCTTGAAGCTGCAGTTCTTGCTGTTGTTGTTGAACCTGTTGCTGCTGTGCCGCTCGGAGCATCTGCTGCTGCTGTTGCTCCCGAAGGGAGCCTGGGAGAAGGGCGTCGGGAATTGGAACGCCTTGCATCTGTCTCCCTTCGACCGAATCATCCCACATCATCCCGTCGTCGGCATCCATGGCAGCAATGTCATCCTCGTCCATGCCCTGCATGTACTGTTCGTTGGCCAATTCTATATCCTCGTCCTCAAAGCCCTCAACGTCCCATTCGTCATCTTCATCCTCAACCTCTCCTTCGCGAAGGGCCGGAACGTAGCGGTGGTGGGAGCGTACTGAATTAAAATGGATGCTCTTCCTTTGATTAGAGCGACTAGTTGTGCGGCCCGGAGACGGCGTCTGACGAGTAGGATTGACGCGAGGAGCCAAACCTTCTTGCTGTTCGGTTTGAGTAGGTGCAGCAAGCTAAGGAACAATGTGAGTAACATGTAGAGCAAGAAATAAAGAAATACACATGCATCGACATTTCTGTGCTTGTTTAGACGCGCTAGGCGCTCAAAAGGCGTTTCGATGTTTTCAGCAGGAATATAGCCGACTTCTTGTGTCTTTAGGACACGAACGAGCCACCAATAGCTGTTGCTGTCGTCCATCAAGAACAGGCTGTCGCCCTTGACCACATTCGCTTGTCCTTCCACTGTGGCGGCGAAACTGTGCAGTGCGTACACCATGTCGAAGTCGATAGATTCATTTGGAATCGACAGCGTAGATGACATATCGTCGTCTTCGTAGATCTCCTCTGCTTCCTCCGCCTCCGAGTCATCTTCGAGAATCGAATGTTCCTCCTCGTCTGCCCCGTAATTCATGGTAGCATCTGCATGAGCCTGGAGGTGCTGTCCATCGTCGGGGTGAATTTGCTCGCGCAAGTCAAAAGTGTCTTGTCGCTGGGCCCGTCTAGCGTCCGCTTGCATAGTTTGAAATAAGAAAAGAGAGTGAAGGAGGTGCCAGATAAGTATGCCTTTACGAATGCGAAGATTGATCCTGCTCCGCGGGTTGGAATGAAAGTAAGAGGAGCTTGGACTCCCTTAATTAGAGGCCGCTAAGGCTTCAGGGAGACTCTGCTAGGCCTTGGATGAAGGTCGCGAACGCCTTGGAGAAGTTGGAAGATTGGAAGCCAGGTGTGTGAGGGTGTACTGCACTGCTCGAAGTCGCGTGCCTTATTACGTAAGCATCCTTTCCCTGCTCAAACCGCTGCACTTGAAGCTTGAGCTCCAAGAGGTTTTGGCAATATTAATCGAAAAATATCTCAAGGGCTGAGCAACTCGGCTTGCAACTACCTCCGATGCATTGATTCCGGTTTTCACACCTCATTCGACAATCAGATTTGGAAGCGGTCAAGCTTGTAGTGGCTCAAAACCTTGACACTAGCGAGGCCGCAAACCTGCCAGTATCCATGAAAAACGGGCGTTCACAGCTGTTCACAGTAGCAGCACGCGATACACGTGGTCGTAAGATACATGACCCCTATTCAATCCTCTTCATCTTCGTTAGCGACGATTCTCGACAAGTATGTGCCATCCAAGGCGTCTAAAATACCAAAAATGTCAACCTCTTCAAGAAATAAGTAAAACAAGTTACTTACGCCCAACATCAATACCTGAGTGCCTCCCTCTATATGCAGAAATTACGGGGCTTGGTGTGGAAAGATAATCTGAGGTCGAGGACGCCTGCGTGTTTGTAGATGCTGAAGGTGGCAGGGCATAATTGAGGACTCGCGAGGGCGTGGATACCGGCGACTGAACGTAAGGTTTATTTGCACTAGAACTTGAAAGTGCTATTGACGCGGAGGTAAGCGACGTTGAGGCCCCGGGAGTGAATGCAAAAGGCTTTTGCACTTGTGGGCTTGTCTATAGCTGGAGAATGAAAAACAACGAGTTTGAGAGACGTTTTAGAAACGTACATTTGGTGAAAGTATCTTGAAGGATCTTTGTGGCGTCGACAAGGGCGTGGCCGGTGTTTTGGGCTTTGCAGGTGAGGTGACAAGTGGTAGCGGCTTGCGCGGATATTTGAGGGCATACGCTGCTTCAAGCATGTTATATGCAAGCAAACTTATCACTCCAACCTCTACACAACCAAGAAGCTCCTCAGATCCACGTAGAACGGTGGCAAAGCGGCGAACGTACCAAGCAAACACACCCATTCCCAAACCCACTCCGCAGACCAACGCTGATAGTGGCTCGCAGACAGCATGGCTCTTGCAGCGGAGGGCACGGAAGGTAGAGGCAAAAGATACGACAGAACCAATGTTGCTACGAGACACAATCCATTGGTGCGTATACGTTGAACTGCTTCTGCTTTACGAGGTTTGAGATGATTGGACACAGAAGCGATGGTTGAAGAGACGAAGGCGAGTTGCTTCTGTGGCATGGACTGTATTTTCGCGATTAGTTTGACGGCCAGGGGGGACTGATTAGAAAGAGCTAGTAACTAGTTCAAGCTGGTGGCGGACTGGACGAAAAGAGGACCACACGTGCTCGACGCGTCGCGTTGGGATTTGTCAGCAAGGGATAGGGGCTCGCCTCAATTGCACTAAAACCCCGCCTGTTGAAGGAACAGCCTCCCACCGCCGCGTATAGTTCCCTCATACGGATTGCAAATGTTGTGAATAGCATGCAGCAGATGACATAGAATGAATAGTAATGGAATTCGAGAAACGAAAGGATATGCTACAGGTAGGATGGTATGGATGCAATAGGTAAAGAATGCAGAGTAGGTTCGTGGGTATGCATGAGCATAGAAAAGCGATAATAAGCGAATGTACGATAGTAGCAATGAAGGGATCCAATAGTAGACAATATATCGAAAATAATGTACCTGTGTTAACACTTGGTCGCCCGCCGGGGGTGACGTGGATGACGCAAACTCTTATTTCTTCTTCTTGGCCTCTCCTTCTCCACTATCCACCGCCTCGTCTCGCTTCCTCTTCCCAGAGGAACCACCAGGTGTGGCGCCTTTACTCTGACTCCGGCCCTTCATCCTGCCCTTCACCTTTGCTCCAGGCGCAAACCCAGCCCGCGTCGGACTCGGGGGGGCTCCAAAGGTGGGAGGAACGGTTGTAAAACAGTTATTCGAGAACGGCGTCGCATTGACGTTGGAGACCGAGCCGACACTGCCCTGTTTGCCCAAGGTGAGCGTCATGCTGCCCGGGCGCGAGTGGGTGAGCGACTTTGCTCGAGGGGTCGATGGAGCCTCAGTCTCAGGAGGGGTAGGTTGGGGATGGGTGTCGGCTTTCTTGTCTTGTGCCGAATCGTCGCCTTCTACATCGGTATCAGCAGAGGCTGCTGCGTCAGGTTTGGAGGAGTCCAAGTCCACTCCGAGTCCTGTCGGACCTTCTTCGCCTGAGAGTGCATCACTCAAGCGCCTGAGGACAGCACGATATCCCGCTTGGACAAGGCCAAAGAATTGCGGCTTCTTCGTGTAAACCCTGAGAAGATCCTCAGCGAAGTATTGGGGAGTGAGGTTCGAATAGACGCCTCGTTCTGCTTTCTGCGATTCTGCAGAGAGAATGAGTACTTGAATAAAATGCTGCAGAAACCCAACTTACGGTTCATGTTCCTCTTGGAATAAAACCTAACAAAATCCAAGGGATTTTTCTCCTTCTTCCCATAATGCATCATTGAGAAGTCGACAATCACGTCCTCCTCCTCCAGCTCCTCCAACTTTCCATCGACCACCATCATCGACTCTGCGCTGGCGCTTGCCGCAAGCATCTCGTCCACATCGGTCTGGTCCTCCATGCCCACACTCATGGTCGTCTCAAGGACGGGTGTTGACACTTCGGAAAGACGCAGTGCCCTCACCTCCTTTACGATGGCGGCCTTCGTGATGTTGGCACGGAACAGTTCGCGGTGGGGCCAATCGATAACCTTGTAATCGACGCACTTGTAGAGGTTGCGTTCATGTATGCGGTCGAAGATTTTACGAGCAGGCTCGAGTTCCTAAGAACGATGTCGGTATGGCCTGAATGTAAAGAAGGCGAGACACACATACCGGCTCTTCCGAAGATTCGATTCGCGGCATGATGCCGTCCGTCAGATACAGGAACTTGTTTGGGTCCGTGATACACTCCGCGATCTTCATGTATGGCTGAGCCGCCATCAGACCATCAATAATCATGTACTCGATCGCCTTTGCTGCCTTGTGGTTGTAGAAAATCTTGTGGAGCTTGAACCTCGCCTGGCAGATCTCATAAATCTGGTTCGCGTCCTTGATGTCGTAGCAGATTTGATCATCGAGAACGCGTGCAGAGTGCACGAGACGAGCGAGAGACAAATGAATAGGCTCGCCGATCATGTGGGAATCGCGATGGATGTAGTCGAACCTACAAGATGTTAGCCCAGATGTCATCAAACAAAGAAAGAAGGCTCACTTGTCCACGTCCAAACCATTCCTCTGGTTGGCGACGATGTCGAAGAGAAATGCTTTCTCGTGCGGTCTATGGAGGCCAGTCAGCACGACGCGTTAAAATTAGCGATAGTAAGACGAACACTCGAGAATGCTCCCCCGCAATCAAAGCCATCACAAACTCTTGGTCCTGCTTTGATATTGGGATCTTGTTCTTCTTGACCATGTCCTCGAACATCATCTCGGACGCGTCTTCGTGCTTCCACTTGGCGCCAGGAAGGGCAGCGGGAATGAACAGCCCATCCCAGACGTGGCTCCATGGGCCATGACCGAGGTCATGACAAAGGCCAGCAATTTCGACGCATCTGACGTCGCGGTCCGTGATCTCCAGGTCCGGTTGGCTCTTCTGGAGGTGGGTAGCCATTTGGCGCGCAAGAAACGCGACACCTAGACTCATCAGTTAGTCAGCGATAGTTTTGAAATTCCTCATACAGTCCAAAAATCGCGGATAAATGCGCAGCATGTAGCCCTCGTGTCAGATTTGCATAGGAAATGCGAATTCAAAGTAAAGCTGCTCTGTTCTCTGCACCCTGGAAGAACACCGTCGAATTGCAAAATTGATATGCCAACGATGTGCAAAATAGACACACGACTTCTGCAAACACCGCCGATGACCTTCGTCAACCTCATAGAAGAGACTCATTTCCCCCCTTCTGGTAAGCGTGTCCCCACCACGTATGACACGTACCCTTCTCTTCTCCGGCTTCCCGATTACCGCTTCGCCATCTTGCTTGATACCAAGAAAAGAATGCAAACGTGTTCAATGGAGAGAACACTCACCTAGGCAGTGTTCAAAGCGCGTGTGCGACCCTCCTGGCCAGACATAACATGTGGTACCGAGTTGCTTGATGTTGCGCAAGCGTTGGAACTGCTTTCTATACGCGTCTTTTATGAGCTGGATTAACGGATGATCAACAGGCCGCCACTTACGTGTCGATAAACCGCGACAGCAACGGGTGAACGGGGACTGCATCGGACGATGTATTATTTAACACGAGGACTGAAAGGAAGTAAGCGGACTCACTGTAGTTATGGATGGGGTCCTTGATATGGCGCCGAACGGCGTTTGGAGGATCTTCTGGGTGGTCTACTTGGTCCAGTTCGTCGTGGTCAAGCATGGGGTCGTGGTGGTTTGAGGATGAATTCGATTGGGCGTGCTTCACTCTGTCCAGGAGTACTTATAACACAGCCCAAACGAGTCAGAATGAAGTGCCGAGCCTGTACCACACAAAGGATCTATGAATTGGTGAAAATCAGAGTGACAAACAAAGTAGAAGAGGAAATTAAATAATGACGAAATGCCTTTCAACAGCTTTCAACTATGTAGAGCGGAGGTGAGGCATGCAGGGTCGCAAGTTTTTGATTAAGTAAGTCTGACCGCAACTTCGACGACACCGTGTATGTATCGCGTTCGTGATGCTGTACTATGCGCTGATTGTTCCTTTCGTGCCAGGAAATGCCAGCCAGTCGGCAAGGCTATGATTATCCTTCCAAAAGGCCCCGCCTTAACGAAACCACTGCAAGGTCAACGCAAAAATTCACCGATGCTGCTCAGATACGAAGCGCACTTCGTTCAGAGAATCCCAATACCCTGACGGAAGGTTCGTGTAATATCCCATCGTATTCGTAAAGTTTAACGTGATCAACAGTTCTCACCTCTTTCCGCAACCAGTTGGCATTGAAACCACACGAGATATCAGTCCTACCACAAGATGAGCGACTCGTTTTAGCGAAGCAATGGGCAAACGGTTTGCAAGACCTGTTCATGGTTTGGGAGAATGCGGGCCCGGTAGGTGTCATTTCTGTAGCCAAAAATTTATCTTGACTGTGAGCAGCGTCAGACATCCCTCGTCTCTCTTGTTTTATCTTGCCTATCATCTATTCTATCTCTCCTCTCATCCCATTACACTGATCACGCCCTTGGTCAACCTATCATGAAAACCCTGCTCAACCCGGCAAAATTGCGCCAGTTGAACTCATATATCGGAGGGTCGAATAATGAACTTATTATCGTTACACTGAAGCTATACAACGTTATGTCGGATTTTGCAAGTGGTAGAGACCGGAAAGCCATTCTGGAGGGGTTTGGTTGGGAAATCAAGGTGTGTATTCAAAATGCCTTTTTATTACTTATTGTTGGGGCTAACTAGAAGATAGTCTCTGCCGAAATTATTGCATATGAGGCGCAAGACAAGCGGAACGCAAGACCGTACGGACCCGCTCCTCCGCCCGGATATCCGAACACTATACATTTTACTACTTCTCTCCTTCATTTCTCCAAACACTCTGGCTCAGACGAAAACCCTCTTTCTCGAGCAACATCGCGATGCATTTCTCGCGATCTTTAAAGGGGTCCACCAGGATCACTATTCCCTCGCGAGGAGGGTTCTGGAAGTCAGCTGGAGCGGTCTGTGGGCCGACAACAAAGTCAAAAGAACGCTTAAAGTCGGAGTGTTCAATGAGGTGACAATCGGACATGTGCGTTGACTTTCAATTATGCAAGGCTTCGAAACTGAGTCAGATACAGCTACTCAAACTATACGAAAGAGCTCAACCGGAAGATGGCAACGAAGAGCACATACCAGCCGATCTAGTCCATCATTTTCTCCTTGCCATATGCACACGGCCAAGCATTGGGATATGCTTCAGAGACCGAGGGTGGTATCCCCGTGAAGCGGATGTGGATGAAGGTGGTGGAAAGGAGGACGAGCAAGAGGAAGGGAGGAAGAGGACTGGCAGAATACACAACAAAATTCTGGCAAATGTGCTCAAAACACTTAGAGTCAACGAAGATGCCAGGCAGCAAGAGCTAGCTCTGAAAATATTGCTCGGCAGCCCTGAATTAGTTTCTGGGTCCATCTCTTCTCACTTTTCTTTAGATGCACGAACTGACGTCATTGATAGATACTGGTCTGCTGTCGCCCTTACTCTCGAACCGCGCCTCTCCTCCAAATGGATAACGAATATCGCATTCTTCGGCAACGTTATTTCTCTACCTGTACCCTCTTCGTCATTCCTGCTCCCAGCATCTACATCTTCAAACCTGTACAACCCATCTCCTCCACCCCTTTCATCCATCCTCGAGAACGTATTGCCATCCGTAGGGACAAAGCACAACTTTTCCAAAGGTCTGCAGTCGCCCTCGAAATTGGTGCAACATTGCACTGCACTTGCACTTGCTCGGTGTCTCTTGAAGTACAAAAAAGTGAAGGAAGCCTGGGATCAAGTTAGGATGGCCCTTGGTGAGGACGATGGACCTGCGTCCGAAGGGTTATGGACAAAACGGTGGAAGGAGGTCGAACGAGAAGTGAGGAGGCGAGTACCGGAAGTACAGGTCGTGCTGTCCTTCCAGTTCGCCGCACAACAGGGTATGAAGGATGGCAAAGAGGCCGCAACGGATGAGACCCAAAATGCATTATTGGTGGAGAGTTCACAGAGGGTGCTATGGCTCTACCATCGCTGTTTACCTGCGCTGGTCATGGAAGCACGGTTTGAAGTCGGGAAGTTGCTTGGTACTTTTACAAAGTCGAGGTCGACCAAGGACAACCACGTCGACGATCAAGAGACCGACCGCGAGATCGAAGAAAGTCCGGCGGCGAGGCTGTACCGTGTCCAGCAGTTGCATGTCCTTCGGTTGCTACGGGATAGTGAGCAATTCGTTTGGTCAGGAAAAGTTGGTACGAGTCCTCTTCTTACCATTAGTATTTCCCTCGTTCATGGCCTCTTCATTTATCTAGCCTCTTTACCGAACACTCCTATTCATATTCTCCTATCCGCCTTCTGTTCTACGCCGACTCCAGCTATCCGACGTGCATTAGGAGATGTCCTGAAGCATGTCCTTTCGCAAAGCATCATCTTCCAAGAAGATCCTGCCGAGCCCGACCTATGGTTGAAATCCCTTCCGCGCTACTCTTTGGGTGCAGGAGCGGACGGCGTGGATTCAGTCACCACCTTTCTCGACGAATGCCTCCAGAGGTGTATGAAGACGCCCTACCGTTATATTGAGGTACTCCATTCATTTGCCTCTTCCCACGCTGCCGAAGACACCGAAGATGCCGCATCCAGCACGCTCAACCAACTGGACACATATCCCAGTCCGCTGCTGATGACCATCTTGGAGCAGCTCGAGGCCAAAGTGAACAATAACTCTCTATCCTCGTCTGCCGTTCTTGGTATCTTGACGTTCTTGAAACAATTGCTATTTCACCTCACGAGTAAGGCGCCTGATTTATGTTATCTGAAGGCATTTGCCGGGAGATTGGAGGGCGCTCTAGGTGAAAAAAGGAGCGATGGTAGGGTAAAGAGGGAGATGGACATGATCCACAGAGTTTTGGCCTTCGAATTTGCTGATGTCAATGCGGACATGGATGCTGCCAGTCTCGAGGCTGGACATTGGTTGGAGGAGATGGAGAAGACCGGTATTCGTGAGTTTCACCAATATTCAACAAAAATACATTCTATTTTGCTAATATTCGCCATCTCTAGCAGAAACCAAGGCCTCTCGAACGGCAGCCGCGCTGCAAGTGATTGATTGGTTACGAACCGTCGACCATTCATTGGAGGCAGAACATTTGAAACGACTCGTGTCTCTGGTCACGTCTCTTGACCCGACGATTTTACCCCTCCTCATCATGAATCTAATTCCTGGACAAGCCGATCTCTGGTTTGCAACGGACATTATGTCACCCTTTTCCGAAATACGGCCGCAGTGCGTATATTCCATTTTGCTGGACTACCTGCACGGCTCATTGCTGTGTCACCTAGCCTTCAATTTGAGTGGCTATATATCCACACTAGCTCGCGGCAAATAACAGATGAGAAATATCGTGCTGTTCTCTCTCATGCCTGCCTTTCTCGCCGTCCGAGTGTAGTCGACCTGATTCGCGTTGTACACCTTATCATACATGGCGTGGCGTCCACTATGCAAGACAGCTCTCTCGTCGCAGGACGTCTCGCACTACTTGCAGACATCGTAAAGTTTGCTAGTACAGGCTTATCTCCAGCGGATTTTATCACCTTGAAGGAGACGGTGTTCGTTAAACCTAACATCCTCAAAGACATCTTCACCTCACCTATCTCTCAAGAAATCGTTAAGGGTAAGCGGCAGACGATTCTTCACGGCTTGTCCCCTCATACATTCTTTAGCTATCGACTATCTTCTCGGAACTGCCCTTGATCCAAGTTCGAGCGATGATCGTAAAGTGGTTTCGGAAATCAGTAACCATTGGTTCAATCTTCTCAAATCCTCCGAGCTTCACATCCAGCATCAGTCTACCGTATGTTCCTCCGCCGTTATAATGGACCTAAGCTGACCTTCACATAACCAGGTGTCTGCTGCCTGCCTGTGGATCAAATATCTCGAGCCGCATCAGCTATTTGAATTCATGGATTATCTCCAAGAAAATGGGCATACAACTCCTGCCGCAGAATTAGCGAACGTGATTTTGGAGGCTCTTTCTTCGATGGCAGCTTTCGAACTCGAAGCCGAGTCTGCATTAGTCCACCGTCTACCCCATCTTCTCTCGCTTCGCCCGCTATTGCCAGATTCTCCCTTACTTGATGACCTCATCGCGATTTCACTGGAGGCCACCCTTCCAATTGGTTTGGACGGCTTTTCGCCTCCCAATGCTTCCTCAGACTTGGTTGTCATGGTGAGGAGGTCGCAAACGCGTTGGGCTCATCGCAGTCGAGCAGCAAAGGTCGATCTTGATATTCGTCAATTTCTCACGCAAACCACATTCTCTGAGGCGACGGTCAGAATTATTTCAGCACTTTTATATTGTCGCCCTGTGTCGCGAGAGATATTCGCACAGTGGGCTGCATCGGAAGATTGTCTTCGTCGCGATATCAATCTCCTTCTTCCCATCATACACGCCTTCCTCGACTCTGCCCCTACGGGACAGACGGTGAAATACGAGATTTGGGCGCCATTATTACCAAGGATCCTTGATGTCCTTGTTGATAAAGGTGGCCTGTCTGCGTTGAAGAATAAGGCTAAGCAATGCTTGTCCGATATACTGATGACGGCCTCGGAACCCGAAGCTGAAAAAATCCTCAGTGCCCTTGTCACGGAGTTCAAAGAGTTCTCGAAGGCCGACGTGTCGGCTGAAGTGCTGTCGACTGGTGTATGGCTTGCCGATCATTATGGCTCGAAGGCTAAAGCCCTGTTGTCAATTATCGTCGATAATGGGATGCAATGGGCGATTGATAGGTTAGCGGATGAGAAGGAGATTGAGGGTTCGACGTGTGTTGTTCAATGGCTTAGTACGTTGCTTTTCGCCCCTCTCCTTCTGCTTCCTCACAAGGTCTTAACAGCATTACTCGTCAAGAAGACTAATGTCTCAAAATCACATCTTGTAGAAACGCTGCTCTCTGTCGTCGTTCAGAACCATCTACACAATGTGCCTGCACTCCATCTCGCGACCGAATGCTTATCTTCGTCTCAGCTAAAAGTGCGTTCATGCAACGCCTTCACTTACCCGGTACTAACTCCGTCTTTAGCCAGTTGCCGTCAATAAGCACTTGCAAAGCATCATCCAACATGCGCACTTCTTCAAGACTTGTATCAGCACCTTGGCTGAAGGATTAAAAGCTCGAGAAGCTGTGGTCGAGCTTCTCCATCGCCTATTCCACCTCCATCCTGCCAATACCTGCCAAATAACTCATATCGAACCCATCATCAAAATCTATTGCGGTACGCTATCGAGCACCGACCTTCTCATCTTGTCAATCTTCCAGCTCTTTGAGGGCCAACGCAGACTCTCCGTCACGCCGCTTCTCTCACGGTGGTCTGCTACTCCTGGTATCTCGTCTCAAACAGCATTGGAAGCCCTCCAATCCTTAGATCCTATTTTGGTACTTCGGACGACGCTGCAGTTCCCTCGATGGCGCCGTGTCGACGATCGACCCGGCGTCAAGCTGCCTGCTGATGGACAAGACATCGTATTGTACGACCCGATCTTCATCATGCTACTCTTTAGCCAGATGCTCTCTGAGCAGCCGCCTTCGTCCGCCTTTGCCTGGATCGAGTTGTTTAGGACGAACGTTGTGTCTTTGTTCATTAGGGCATTATCTGCTAAGGATAGAAGGGTCCGAGAGTTGGCATTGTGTCAAATCGTCGCACTCTGGAAACACTTGGAGGTCAGTATTTTCTCGTAGCCAATATTGCTTCTTTTATTCTCAGTCTTTGCTCTAACAGACCGCCGATCTCCATGAGAAGCCGCATGTGCGATACATCCTCAATCTTATGAAGGACCTGATGCCTCCTACCTCGAATCGATCTGAATCTTCTGAATCGCAGTACCCACGCCGGTTACCCACATACACCAGCCTCCTATTAATGCACGCCTTCCGTGGGGTATTCTACCCGTCAAATTCTATATACCCACTTACTGCTCGTTTTCTCCTCCAACGACCGACTCTCGACACCTCCGACGTGCCGATGCTGTATAGCATGCTCTACAGCAGCTCAGATGACAACTGGAAGAAGGAACGGATGTGGATGATCAAGTTTCTTGCGGATGGAATGGTGGGGTCAGAAGACTGGAAGGTTCTGAAGAGGCGGCATACATGGGACCTATTGGCGAGTCTCTTCCAAAGTGCAGGAAACGATGGGGCTTTACGGTTGGCCATCCTGGAGGTCTGTCAGCTCTTCCATCGTGATTGTCATCGTGATTGATTGTGAACAATAGGTGCTCGCGAACGTGACGTGCAATGCTCAAGCTACGACATCACTGCTTCTGAAATCGGCGTTGCTTCCCTGGATTGAGATGCAGCTCCTCTATTCGGCGTCCAGCTCTAACACGAATGCAAACGCCGAAGGTCTTGCTTGGATCAAGATACTCGAGAACATCTTGGTCGTTGTGGATTCCGACAAAATCGAAGCAGCGACGAACGGAGAGTGGCGCACGGTGATCTGTCGATGCTTGCTCTTCCTTCTCGACGAGAAACACCTCTGTACGCTGCTTTGTCTATCTTGTTTATTTTGCATTCAGGATTCCTCACCCCTGCCCCAACAGCCTCTACTACTGACAACTTTGTTCATGCGGTTCCCGTTATCCTGCGGCTGGCATCCTTGACCGGGCCTGCTCTCCACGACCTTCCCACACTGTTGTATCTGGCGGTTTGCTGCCTGCAGAAATTCGAAAACGACGTCCACTTTCACTCTCCCGGCCTGGAAGCTCTGCAACAAGCAAATCCTTTGGTTCCACCCCCTCCGCATAGGGCATCGAGTATACACCAGCGAGCCGCCGTCGATAGCAAGTATTCTCTGGTTTTGTGGGGATATTTGGTGGAGACCCTGTGGCGCGCTACCATGCGCCTTGACAGACATGCCTCCGCTTGGGATGCTCTAACACCTCGGATGCTACTATGGTCGTCTGGTTCTGGTGCGCAGGCTGCCGAGAACTTCGGCGTTGCACAGTGGGCAAGAAAAGAAGCTATCGCTGCTCTGCTCAATGCTACTCTGCTATAAAAGAGGTTTTCAGGCAGTTGCAACAAAGTTGGTTCTATGTCGACGAATGTCAGGTCTCAGGACTTTGGATGCTCCTTTTTCTGAATGACTAATTAATATTCTAAATAACTAAACAGGAAGCATCAGCGTTTTCGCTGTGGGTAAATTAAAGGGATACCGTCCCTTCGTTTCGTGAGCTACGTTGGATGAGAATCGTTCTTGCGTCATGGAGATTATTTGATCGGTCCCGTGTTTATGACAATGAGGCGGATTCAATGCAATGCAATACCAGGGCGGTGAAGGAAGATGGCAAGGAGTGCATGCTATGCTATGGCCAGTTACAAACCGGTTACTCAGGACCGAACGAACCACCATATTTGGGCTTCATATAAATAAGGCCGCACAGCACTGATACCTTCCCGACCAACGCCTTGTTCTGCCTTGTTCGCCTCTGTACAATGGAAGTTCCTAGCACTTATCGCCCATTGTAACATCTAAATGTACTGCATCGCCCTGTCAGCACAGTTCCATGGATCTGACTCATATGCCAGGCCCTTTCCCCCTCGTCCTGCGACATCTACGCCCTCACACCCGAGATTCCTTCATGGCGGAGATTAATTTCCTCACCAATGCGACCGATCCTGTCTTGAAAGACACGAACGTTCAACTCGGGCATATCAGCAATTATTATCATGCTCGGACCCCAGCCAAAGGTGTGTTTCATCCTGGCTATTGCCACTTCCATCCGAGTCGGTTCTTATCTTCAGCCAGGCCTGGATCTTCTCCGCAAAGAGAGCGCACCCAGCGCCCGTGTGGACTCCAACGCACGTTATGACGCACCAAGGTGCGACGAAAGGACTCGCATAGCCATCATCCAAAGAATCATGGATTGGATTGAAAGTGGTGAAGAACGCGCCTCTGCGCTTTGGCTACACGGTCCAGCAGGATCTGGCAAGTCGGCCTTGGTGAAGACGATCGCAGAACTCTGCATGACGAAGAATAGCATTATCGCCACATTCTTCTTTGCCAGGACACGAGCCAACCGTGTCACTGACGGGGATCTCCTCATACCCACATTATCATGCCAGCTCGTAGAGAAGATGCGCCTACCACGAACGGCCATCCAGAAATACCTCCTCAAAGACCGTGGCATTTTCAACAAGACCAGGGAGTTGCAGATGCAAGAATTGATCATTAACCCATTGAATTGGTACCTTTCCCGCCTAGAATGTCACTACAAGCGCCTCGTGCAGCAAGCCCCGCTTCAGCTGATTGTCACTGATGGTCTTGACGAATGCGTTGGCAAAGAAGTCCAGCGCGACCTGCTCCGTGTGCTTGGGAAGGCGGTCACGACTCTCCGCCTCCCAATCCGCTTCCTCATTGCCAGTCGACCGGAAACCCAGATACGGCAGCTAATGGAGGATCGCGAAGTCTTCAGGACCGATTGCCTTACCTCATTGGACCTTGGAAAGGATACACTGCAAAAGACATTCAAGCATACTTGGAAACCCAGTTCGCAAAAATAAGGCACACGCACATCATACGGGCTTCCATCCCACCGACTTGGCCCTTGCCAGGAGATATCATGACTCTCGTTGTCCGGGCATCTGGGCAATTTATCTTTGCCTCAACCGTGGTTGGGTATACCAGCAGTTCTAACCATAATCCCATGGAACACCTAGTGATTATCATCAAACGCCTGCCACCTCCAGGAAATGACAACCCCTACAGTCAGCTGGATTTACTTTACGGTATCATCTTCTCCTCCGCGGAAAAGCTGAGGGTAGATACCCGGAAAGTCCTCCGAATCTTTGGCATCTTGATCATCCCGCGGCTTGAAGGTACCACTGATGATTTATATAGCGCCTATGATGGCATTGGGCGCATCCTAGACCTGGCTCCAGAGAGCATAGTTCTCCTTCTCAGTGAGTTCGTGTCTTTGGTGAACACCATTGAATGGCACCCAGCGAA
>MPNV01001486.1:355727-525106 GCA_013376435.1 Cyclocybe cylindracea | reverse complement strand
GCCCCCAAGTCCAAATGCCCTATTCAATTCTCCATGCCCATCAGAAAAAACTGAGATTGCTAATCAGACTTGATAAGTGCCAAAGATATAATAAGTAGCCCCTGCCTATTTATCAGTAGATATGGCATAAGTAGAATAGCAGAGATCAGCCTAATGAACTGACTGCTCACTAGACTGTGAAAATAAGCTGGCCCTCTTAATAAAGTCAAAATAAGTTAGTAAATCTTATTAGCAGAATAATAAGAATCAGGAAACTACAATATAGCTTTATATATAAATTGATTAATAAGATAGATGTAATAAGAACCGTCTGAATGTGGGTAACATGAAGAGCAGAGCACTCAACACATTGCTAGACAATCGTACGAAGGTCAATTAGGAAAAGGTGTAGAGCGGCGGGAAGAAGGGGATAACACTGGCATTGCTCGCCTGAACCAAAGTCGGAAATGCGTATAGCCCACTATTTTGACTTGAACAGTGTGAGAAGGAAGGTAAACCACTCAACATATGCAAGATGTCATATGGAAAACCATGGAAACATAAAAGGGAAATGGCCTGAGGTGAAGATAAATGCACGATTGTCCAATGACATGGCCTGTTTGCATATATCATGATCAACTTGAGTATCAATCAGACTAGACAAAGAGCACATACCTGTTATCCAGTTCCTCTTCATTCTGGACATTGATCAGGCTGACAAATCGCCCAGGAAAATCTTCCAACTTGTCAAACCTGTCGAGCCAACATGAAAGAGTAACAACAAGTTCAGTTAGGGATCAAGGCCAAACGTATCAAAGGAGAAAATTGAGACGGTGAAAGAAGAAAGTTTGGAAGAAAGGATGTGAATGATTGGGATGCCATCTTAATCTGGCGCTTGGAATACTCTGGAGTTGTATTGAACAACAAAGCAGGACAATGCAGTGCAAGGAAAGTGCACCATACTTCACGGAATTATCTCCAGAGAGACAACCACGTACACTTGGATGCTTGTCATCTGCATGTGCGGTGAGGAATGAGGGCTGGAACTGGTTAATGACATTCAGGGGGATGGAGCTGATGGAGAAAGACGCGACGGAGGTTATTTAGCATGCTGCATCACCCTTTCCCGCCTATCAAGCCATGAGTCATTTGTGGGACTCATCCTTGTGTTGCTAGCAGCATATGCATCCCTTGGCCATGTCAATGTTGGAGCCCTCTGTATACTCGGTGTTGATAGTTGTCCGCAGTCCAAAGAACTCGAGGAAGTAGCGATAAATTGGCCAGAAATGGTAGCTTGTGGAATTCAAAGTTAAGGCGGATCCCGGAGAGCAATGAATATGTTCTCGATTTTTCTCGTTGAAATCGGCGTAGGCATTACCAGTGTCCCAGTTGTCTGGATATGAATGATACTTGCAAGATAGAAATCGAGCAAGCTCGATCTTGCACGTATGCGACGCACATGGTCCTTCATAAGATTGAGGATGTATCGCACTGCGGATCCTTCTTCATGGAGATCGGCGGTCTGTTAGAGCAAGATCAGCATAAATGAAGCAATTGCTCTGGAAAATACTGACTCAAGTGTTCTCCAGACGTGCCACGATCTGACACACATGCCAACTCTCGGCCTTCCCATCCTTCAGCGATATGCTAATGAACAAGACCAATGTTCGTCCTAAACACTCGATCCAGGCAAAGGCGACGAAGGCGGCGTCAGAGAGCATCTTGCTAAAGCAGTAGCATGATGAAGATCGGTCGTACAATACGATGTCTTGTCCATCAGCAAGCGCTTGACGCGGGTCGATCGTCGACACGGCGCCATCGAGGAACTGTCAGCGTTCGTCCGGAAGTACCAAATAGGATCTAAGGATTGGAGGGCTCCAATGCTGTTTGAGACGAGATACCAGGGTAGGAACGTGAGAGAAGCGGGTGACGGAGAGTCTGCGTTGGCCTTCAAAGAGCTGGAAGATCGTTACAGATGCGGGAAGGTCGGTGCTCGGATGCGTACCGCAATTAGATTTTGATGATGGGTTCGATATGAGTTTTTTGGCAGATTTGGGCGGGATGGAGGTGGAATAGGCGATGGGAGAGTGACAAGCTTCTTAGTTTTAGTCTTAGCCAACGGTGCTGGCACACAGTCGTATGAAGAAGTGAGCTATGCTTAGCCGATCGATTCGCTCTTTCTAACCTGGATGCTTATTGACGGCAGTACTGGCTAAACGACAGAGAGTTACAAACCTACGCATACAGGTAGGAAGCGTCTGATAATAATCGATTGTTCTGAGTACGCGAATCCAGCATCCTCTCCCTTCCGCGTCGCAGAGATGGACGTGCTACAAGCTGCAGCATGGATCAAACACGTGTGATAGTGTAAATAGAGTTATCTGAACGACGACAGAGAGCAGGCATTCTGCATAACTTGTCGATTTTTTTAGACACACGTTCTTCGAGCAGCTTCGTGCGCTATGCTGTCGGATGTGATGAAGAGTGCAATAATGATAAGTATTATAAGAGTGAACTCGTACTATACCAGCCTTGTATCGCCTACAACAGACTTTTAGACCTCCTCGAATCGATTCCTTCTACATCCGCTATGTGTAATCAATCGCCCATTGCACCTCCATCATCAGCTGCAGATAAATTGTCAGCAGGATTTAGCTCCGAGCCATTCTACTCCAGAGAATAGCTTATTGTATCCGCGAGGCCAAGTTACACCTACGTAGACAAGAGAACTTCAGTGTCACACTCCAGATAAAGCTTAAGAAACTTTTGAAACTCGCGAGTCTGTCCAATGTGAGAGTTATTTTTCTCTGTATCCCAATCATGTTCCGTTTGGAGAAGTCAACGGGGGCGAGTGTGAGGAATCGGTGCACGGCTTCCGCGTACCGCGTGCAGGAGACGTCTGTACGACCATCGATTAGCACAACGGATATGACGTTGACAACAGAGACGGATGAAATAGAGAGTATACCGATACGGACAGTTGGCATATTCCGGCGTGCTCAGGGCTCGGTGGTTCAATGTCGCCGACTCCCCATGGTTCGGACAGTCGATCATCCATGCTTCGCGGATGGCCACTCGGGTGCCTTTTGCCCTCGTCCCTTCCCCGGCTCGGAAGGCGGAGGCTGATGGCGCCAAAAGGGCGAACAAATCCTCGAGGGCGGGCTCCCATGTCTCTTTGTGGAAGCTCGTCGAGTGCAGGACTATCAGGGTCTGCGCAGATGGGTCCTCAGTGCACTCCTTCGTCCAGTACCGCTTTGCCTTCAGAAAGAAAGGGTAGTCGGGCGACGCGGGGACGGTGTACGACTCGGCTTGTACGAGCATCGTCGGTCAAGGGGGGGAAGGGTGTCTTGGCGTAAGGTCTTTTATAGCAGCCTGTAGTATAATAAGAACCCCATTCCAAAATCAACTGCCTGCCTGCTGTCGAGCTTTACTTACACAAAACCTTACTCGACTCAACTCCCGCGATTGAAGGAAGCTACGTTGGCAGTTTCTTTGCTTGATTCATGCAGGTCCTTTCATTTTCGCTGAGCCTCAAGGAAAGTTCGGTACACACGGTAACCGGTGGGGAAGATGGCGGTGTCATAGGGTCTAGCCTTGGTCTGTCATTGGCTGCATCGTCAGAGCACACGAAAGAGCCTGCCCTAACAAGATCACATGCCTAATTCGGCTACGCGAATTTCGTAGTGACTGATGATTAATCGCAACTTGCTCTTGACCACACATTTTAACCACACATTATACTAGCTATGCCTGCCCAACGAACAACATCCAATAATCCTTTGAAAGACAGAAAGCCCCTAGACTTGCAACTCGCTGTCAGACCATCCAAGTTCTTCAAGCCTGTGCAGCATGAATCACTGCGGAATGAAGCCGTCCAAACGGAGCCGAAACACTTGCAGTTTGAACCTGAGGATACACAGACCGGATTTTCTGAGGTGAAGGAAACGATAGTCTACCCAATTAGCGCTGCAGAAAGGAATTCGTACAAGACGAAGACCGGAAAGGTGAAATTCCCTCCTTTCTCTCAATCGCATAAATTTACGAAGGTCTGCTCTACAGAAATTGACTGCACATCAATGGGCAGTCTATGACTTTACGCTGACCATCCCGAAAGGGACAGTCACAACGTACAAAGACGTATCCCTTGCAGTTGGCGGCTCGCCACGGTCGGGTATGTCCATGGCTCCTTTGGCCGATTATGCAACGATTGACCAGAGATTTTAGTCGGTAACGCTCTGAGAAACAACCCTTTTGCGCCTTATGTTCCATGCCATCGCGTCATCGCGTCGAATCTCTTCATAGGCGGTTTCTCCGGGGAGTGGGGCAAGGAGCATAAGACAGGCACGCGATGTAACCAGAAGATTGAGATGCTCGCGAGCGAAGAGGTCAAGTTCGATGACAAGGGTAACTTGCTAAACGCAAGTAAGAGTCTCTGGAAACCCGCAGAGAAGGCCTAAAGGTTTGTCATCTTTCTTCATACCTGGCTCAAGGCTCATTTATACCTCCCAAAATAACAAGTTATGAGATATTTATTAGGGTATCACTATCTCACTCCTATCTACGCACTCTTAAAGGGTCTTCGTGCGCTTCAACGCCTTCTTCACCGGTCTGAACGGCTTGCTCACTGCCTTCGCAATCTTCGCTCCCAACCTCTTTATCGGGCCGCCCTTCTTCGGTTGGGCCACCGAGAATGGATGGTTCCTCGAAGGTGTGCCTCCAGGCGCAGGTGCGGGGATAGGCTTCTTCGGGTCATGGTACGACACCCCAACCGTCAAATTCGGGTCGTTGACATGCCTGTGCCCATATACCCTGTCCGTGCCAACCTTATACGACCCACCCGGACGTGCAGGGCGCGTCGGCAATGTGTTCGAGCGCCGAGGCGGGATGGGCGCGTGGTACGCGACGGAATGGGGCGAATTTGGCGCTGGGTTGGCAGCTTCGCTATTGCGGAATCCGGTGCTGGGCTTGGGGTACGACTTGAGCCGGCTATTGGCCTTTCGGTTCCAGGGGTCGGCGTGCGGTATGCTCTGCACCATGTTGTGAGCGTATTGGTTCACTTGTGCGCCGCTGTACTGCGAGGACGTGAGATTGGAGCGAGGCTGGAGAGGGAAGCAGGTACGTACGACGTTGTTGTGCGTCCTGTAGTAGGTGTTTTCTGGCACGGCGTGGTATCCTGTCGTCGGCACGCCTCCAGCCGCATTTTCTGCAATTGCCAGTCCATGAACACGAGTTGGAGAAGGGGGAGGAAACGACGTACCATTCTTGTGCTTCATGCCAGGGCCAGGCCAGCCGTACATCCGCTCAACGAGCCAAGCAAGGTCTTCGCGGAGCTCGAGGTCATCGACATCCTCGCGGGATTCGAAGACGGAGGCTGAGACGTCGCGTGCATCGAGCTCTCCAACTTCACGAGTCATCAAGGAGAGGTACTCCCGTGGCTATATGCGCAGAACGCGTCAACAATCTCGAACATCCAGGTCACTAATATGGAGACGCGACTTGCCTGCGCTATGGGTGCGGCGGAGCATGCAATCGCAACGGCGGCGAGGAAGGGAAATAGGGAGTGCGTGATAGTGCGCATGTTTGAATCAACGTCGGGCGATAGGAATGAAGAGGATGTGTAGACCTGCTACGAGACAGACCAGCTGCTGTTGGGGACGTTCCATCTTTTCGCCGACCTTTTATACGCCAGCAGGGGCGCATCAAGGACAAACCGCGTTGCATCGTCCGGATTCTCCAAACTTCCGGTCTTCCTTCCGATTTGCAGTATTTTCGCCGCATCAGCCCTGTCCCACACAAGCGACGGACACGAGCGGGATGGCACTGGATGGCAAGGTGCTGCCGGCAGGGTCGCGATTCCCCTTTCCATCCCTTAGCGCCCAGAAAGGACAAGCGGCGCCTCTGGGCTGTGCCTCTTCCAAAAGTAGCGCCCATAACTCCGCCTGAAACCGCCGCTCATCTGATGTTTTGATGCGGATGCGAGTCTCAGGAGCATCAAAGCGGTGTTATCTCTGACGGTTCGCGTCATTTGGGATTTACCTTTTGCTCGCCGTGCTTCGCCGCTGCATCGCCCCCAGGCGATCATGGGGTTTGTGAGGAAGATAAGCCGGACACTGTGGAGATCGCGGCTCGTAAGAGGCCAGAATTTTCATTCCCGTTTTGCCTCTCACAACCACCACCTTTGCACCTTGACATTGACCATGACCTCGATATACGACACGCCCGCCTGGGTCGACACCTGGGCTGCCGCTATCGTCGCTGAGCCGGCCTCGCGCGACGCGATCGCGGCACGTCTCAAAGATCTTCTCGCCGGAAAGAGCGTCGAGAGCATCCCGGGCATCCTTGCTTCACAAAAGCCCAAAGACATGCTCTCCCAGTTCGTCCGTACGGCACAGTGGGACTTCAAACCCGCGGCATTCGACGACGTCTGGCACGCCGTCTTCGTCATCGCCAAAATGCACGGATGGACAGAGCACATCCGCGACGAGACGTACTACTGGACGGAGCAGTATCTGATCAACGTCGCGTGGGACGCCCTCTCCGACGACGAAGACTCAGACGAAGGAGGCGACGAATATGACAACTCCTGGATCACCTGTGCGCTAGGCGCCGCTCGCCTCTTTTCCCTCGGGTACGGCTACTCCGCCTTCGCCTGGAACGCGCTCCTTGATGGGCTCGGGTTGGGCGGGGAGGAGCGGAACTCGGACAGTATGCGAATTGGCGCATGCGCACAGCTCCTAGGTGGTGGGCGGAGGATCAAGCTGCACCTTCTCGGAGGTGGCGAGGAGCGCCACACACCTGGGTTTGCGGGCCGGTATTTGGACGCGCAACCCAAGGAGAAGAGGGCCGAGTGGGAGAAGAACGGCTCTGAGACGTGGGCTAATTTCTTGAAGGCGCTGGTGGATGAGCAGCAGAAGGCAGGGTCGAGAGCTGCTGCACTCTTAAAGGCGAGTTTCGTCGAGCTGGTCAAGTCTGCGATTAAATTTGCAGGTCTAACTTGTCTTATTCTTAGGTCACCCACGACCATCTCGTGTCAGAGGAACCGGATTTAAACAGCATTGAGGTCGCGAATCTCATATGGCCAACAAATCGAACACCGAGTTGACCGTATACGCGGCTCATCCACTGGGTAGCAGATAATTGGAAATCGACTCGAATTGTAAGATACGAAACGGGCAAGCTACAGCTACAGTCAGATCGAAATCGATCGTGGAAATTCGTGGCATAATTACAGGATATGGCCTTCGACTATTCCTATTTCCTTCCAAGTTAAGTGTTAATGATTGTTCTGATTCCAGCTATCGGTGAAGGTCAATTGCTCCAGCGATGGAAATACGACACAACTCCCTTCTTCTGACAACATATCAAGCTGGATTTGACATGCAATTTCCTCTGTTCCCTCAGTGAATGTTATGGAACCACACACCTCTGACAGATGATACCGCTCGCGTTGAGTAAAATATTGTTCTCTGGCATGTGAGTTGTTCACGGCGAATAGAAAGGAGGGTGGCGTGACTACGGTAGGTGAAGAGCGGCTTGGGCAAGCGCACCGAGGCAGATGGGGGGATCAAACAAGGGTGGCATACCTAGATGGGAAAGGCGCTGACCTCAAGTCGGGACCGAGCCTTCTCTGTGAAGATCTGTATTACATCAAGACATCTGAGAACTTACAGGGAACGGTGTGAAGGTAGTTATACATTACATCGCCAACGAAACTTATCTGAATGAACTTCAAAATAATTAGAGGGGCATACTATTATTGCTGTTGCGCGATGTCGGTGAGGTGGCAGAATGTCCAGAGCCTGAGGTCTTGGTCGAACCTCGCGAATTGCGGGGTGATGCCTGGTGTCTCGCTTGATTACCTCCACTGTGGACGTATTCAACTGGGCTTTGAATCTCAACCCTCCCGATCTCCTTCCAAGTTGGAGTCTGACTATCAACCGCATCACTGAAACCAGCGAGTCGGCTATTATAATTCCAGCTATCGCCCAGCGTCACAACTGGAGGAACGGATAAAGGTAATATGACTTACGTTTCGTTCTCTGAAAGCACGTCGAGCAGTATATGGTCGCCACTTGGCACTATACGACTGTAGTTGCACCATAGGAGGTTTCCTGGATATTGCACGATTTCTTGCCAATCCATGAGGAGAGGTGCATTCAAACTCCAGTCGTGCCTGGTGGGAGTAAAGAATAATCCCTGCTTCCATCTCGTCAAGAGGAGGACAACTGGACACTGGGCTTGGAAGTGCTCGAGAAGCTCGCGATATTTTCCACCAGGCTTGATCCAATCCATGTCGGAGGCTAGTACGTTGTGACAAAAAAGAATACCATAAACCTTGATCTCATGTTTGCTCGCAAGCCTGAAAATTTGACCCAATCGTCAATGGAGAACGCTCAGGACACGACCTGATAGATTCCCTCACCTCTTGAGCCACTCGAGCACAGATCCACGCTGAACATCAGGCGCCCAAGGCACATCAACGAGGATTATTTCATCTAAAAATTTGCTTGAAGAAATTCTTGCGAACTGGACTGCTCTAATATAAGATTTATTGGGTCCGATCTTCCCAATTTTTCGCAGACCATTTGCTTGCAAGCCCTCCTTTGTTGGATCAAGCGCCAATGGGCTCCAGTCTCTGGGCGGCTGACAGGAGCACTATCAGATAGTTCCCTTGTTTGTGAATTTTACTCACTGAGTCGGGTGTCACGGTTAATGTTCTAAATATATGACGAGAAAATCAGCGGTAAATTTGGGTTGGTTCATCGCATTTAGACGCACATAATTATAGGGCGTTGCTTTGCAATTCCTTTGATCCATTCCGGCACAAGAGGGACTGTAGGGGGCTAGTTGCAAGAAATCCAGAATAATTGGACATGAACAAGACTGTCAAATAAAATGGAAATGTCGAAGACGTACTAGCTCCAATATTAACCGATGGCATGTTTCCCGAAGAACATCTTCGCATTGCTCCGGGCAGTGGCATAAGAAGACCATGGCCTGGGAAAGGAGCGAGACGACTTTGCACAAGTCTTCATGAGATGCCAGGCCTCCCGACTTTCTCCAGTGGAACTCAAAAAGGGAAAAATAGCGCTTCCAATGGTCACGATGGGTCGAATAATTCACTAGGTGACATCAGTCAACATCTAGCCAAGAGCACAATCTCTCAGGTACTGACTTTCAGAGATAACGTGGGGAGTTTTGCTTGCATAATATGAAGCAAGAAGCAGGTGAATTTGATGCTTGTCAACGTGGAACCGGCAAGAACGTGAAGACTCTAGCAAGAAGTCCACCAGAGAGGCGTGCAGAATTCGAATTGGTTGGTTGCTTTGGTGCGACGGTGGGAGTCCTATCAGGGACACAAAGTCTTCGAGAAGCCGGAAAACATCGCCTGAGGTGATATCCAAGATTTGACCGATCCCTGCGTAGGTGTTATAGCGAGCATCATTCACACCTTGGGGCCTTTGAACTATCAAGATGCCGAGGACTTGGAGAACCTGGTCGATGTTGGTACCTGACTGATCAGCAGAAATGAAGATCAACCGATAAAGTTGGTCCAACTGGCGATAAGGATTATCAGCGGCATGAAGAGGCGCCCGTTCAATAATGATTGCAAGGCGTTTGACAGGATTGTGTTTGCGAGAGTCGGAGTATCCAACGACTGTAGAGGCGTAGATGAATTGTCCCGACGCTCTTTCTACGAGAGTTGTAATGTCCTCAGGCAAGGGCCACGACTTCGGGATTTCATCTTGGACTTTATAGGTATTTCGGATCCTTGTGAACTGCACCCCGTAGTAGGTCTGAATATCACGTGCAGTATTCGGTTCATTGCCAAGATCAAGTGTCGTGAGGCAGTGATCATTGAAGACCTTGTTGTCGAATAATTCCCGGATTTGTGTCTCTGGTCGACTGGCGATGAGGAAGCGGATGGGAAGGCGTAGGGTTTCAACCACTTTCCCAAGTATTTGGAGTAAATCACATTGATCCTTCTTGCTAGAGCACTCGTCAAGCCCGTCGATGACGATGAGACGAAGTGGGGCTTTCTCTATAAGCGCCTTGTAGTGGTGCTCCAGCCGCGATAAGCGTTTGCCCAAAGGATCAATCACTAATCGTTGCGCCTGAAATTCCCTCGTCTTATAAAATATGCCTGGGTCCTGGAGAAGGACCTTGGTGATATATTTGCGTGGCACGACCATCATCTCCGCAAGCTGGTAAGCCAAGGTGGGTATCAGGAAGTTGCCCTCAGTGATAAGGTCGCTTCGTGTCCTGGTGAAAAAGAAGGTCGCGATGAGGCACTTCTTCGTCATGCAAAGTTCAGCAATCGTCTTCGCCAACGCAGACTTCCCCGATCCTGCTGGTCCGTGGAGCCAAAGTGTAGACGCCCTCTCTTCGTCGCTTTCAATCCAGTCCATGATTTTCTGAATGATGGCCTTGCGAGTTCCTTCATCGCATTTTGGTGCGTCATACCGTGCATTTGAGTCTACACGAGCGCTAAGCGCGCTTTTCTCGAGGAGCAGATCCAAACCTACTCGAAGATGAGAGGGTGAACTCAAACGCGATTGTGACCAATTCACCATACCTTTGGAAGGCGCGCGGCTTTCGTTCTGAGGATGAATATTGTTGTTCTGAAAGCTACCGCCAGAAATGACGATATTATTTGCATTGGCGAGGATGGAATTCTCTGGCATGAGAGGCGTTGGGTATGGTTGTGTAGATGGGAGACGTGGATGTCACTGATAACTTGAGAAGAAGCCATCCTGTGTACTAGTATAAACGATGGGACTAGGCTGTTTGGGCAGTAAATATAGCCTTCTTTGAGACGGGAACTAGACCAACCCTCAATGTTGTAAAGGAGTGAAAGCAAAGCGATGTCTGGGAATATCTGACTCCGTAATTCGCACGGCCAATGATTGGGCGCTTATCTTTCGAACTGGCCTTCTCTTGAAAATCTCCATTCAGCCCTGGTGAGCATGCAAAGCGGTTTATAATTTTGAGAGAAAGTTGTTTCTGAGTGGCCGTTATCCTTGCGGCGGTCTTCAGGTCGACCAACGAGTGCGCCGACGAGCAAGGAAGGAAGGAAGGAAGGAAGGAAGGAAGATAGAATTCCTGTGAGACTATGCTATTCTCGGAGGTATGTAAGTCCGAGTCGTGGGCAACGGCAAGTTTGAATGAATTGGCGGTGTGCCACCATCGCGTCTGGGCTCATGACAAGCAATAGTCTTATATTTGGAACAAGAAGTGCCAGTCATCAGCTGATAAGAGGTGGAAATACGTACATCTCTCTTGTTTCTTCTGACGACACTTGTACAACAACCGGTTGGCACGCGGTATGTAGTAAAACTCGTCGGTAGCGGTTCAATTGTCCCATGCTCAGATGAAATACGCACAAACAAGCTGTTCACCTCTTCTCTCTCCGGCACCCTTCCCCAACAATGGCTGGGGTCGCTGCGAAGATAAACGCGACCATCACAGCCGGGCGACTAACTGATGCTGAAGTCTACTGGAGAACACTACAGCCCTGGCTCTTGGAAAGCGGCTACCAGTTGCGCGAGCGTTTCCAACCGGATTGGACACCTTCGTGGTTGAAGTCCAAGAAGGGGGCAATGTCGAGTCCGGACGGAATTTGGCTATTTGTGAGTCGTATTAGCATCGCCCGTCGTGTTCGTCTCTGTCAACTGACTGACGCCAGTCTGGACAACTTATAGACGCTGTAAAGCTAGAGGACGACTCTCGCGTTGCTCTGAAGAAGTTCAGGAAGTCTGTTCACCCATTTGAAGAGGATATATCAAAGTATCTCTCTTCCGAGCCATTGGCTTCAGATCCGAGCAATCATTGTGTGCCGATCTTGGAGACTCTTTACCCTCCAGGCGATGAAGATACTGTAATCCTTGTCATGCCACTTTTACGTGCATACGATTCTCCTCGCTTCGATACCGTCGGGGAGGTCGTGGATTGCTTTAGACAACTTTTCGAAGTAAGAATCGGTCTTTCTAGCCTGCCAGAACTAACTTCATTTTTCCCGGATTATTAGGGTCTTCAGTTCATGCACGAGCACCACGTTGCTCACCGGTATGTCACCTAGCTATCACACGCTTAGTGTCTAATCGAAAACAGAGATATAAATGCCAACAATTTCATGCTCGACGGCCGAAACCTGTATCCTAGCGGTTATCACCCACTTTCACCAAAAGAAACCTATGACCTCACCCACTTAGCCAAGCATCTAACGCGGACTCAACTTCCCCCCCAAGTACTACATTATCGATTTTGGCATATCACGCCGATACAAACCTGAAGACTGCCCACCTTTGGAGCCTCCCATCGAAGGGGGTGATCGTACCGTTCCTGAGTTCCAAACATCCGACGAACCCAGAGACCCATTCCCTACAGATGTTTACTACGCTGGTAACTTCATCAGGCAGCAATTTCTAGAGGTAAATTTTGTCATTGCCCTGTGATATTGAGGATACCGACTCACATGTGCTCAATATCACTAGGGGCACCCCCTCCTCGCCTCAGTCCGGGGACGGGAAGGCTTTGAATTCATGCGACCGCTCATAGACGATATGGTCCAAGACGATCCATCCAAGCGGCCAACGAGTTCTTCGGAGATTTGAAGAAATCACGTCGAGCCTGAGTGCTGTTCGCCTACGGTCGCGTGTGGTTCCACGGACCGACTCCGCTTTGAAAAGCTTTCTTTTGACCTTTCCCCACTGGTGGAGGAAAGCTTCGTACATTATCCGACGGCTACCTGCTGTTCCTAGTGCTCCTCGACCTGTTGTATGAGTTAGAGAATTGGTTAATTGGAGAATAATTTAATTGTGAGATTTACTTAGTATTTCTTGGAGTCTGAAAGCGCCGAGGTGCTGGTTTACTGCGCTGCGAATTGCTGTCAGAGTGTTCTTGATGTCGGTGCCGGCTATTTCACTCAGAAACTACCATGCAGTCTCGGACAACAAAAGAAAGACTGCGCAGAAGGCGGCTTCTTACAAAGACGTCAGAACTTGCCTGCAACCCCTTCTCGAAACCTGTCAAAAGATCGTGGAAGGTAGGGATACACATGCCCCTACGTACGCCGGTTTCAAGTTCCCGCGCATTTATGAGTGCAGGTAATTCTTTAATCCTCCGTTTTCGTAGTTCTGCCCTCGCTCCCTCGGCTACTCTGGGAATACAGAAGTGATTCACTGACTGCACATCAAAGAAAATCTGACGATACACGATTACTATTACTTCACAGACTCATCTTTGCCTGGAAATTACCTCCATAGATGGAAATGGCGAGGGGTCGTCGGAAAGCAGTCATCCCTGTAAATGAAGCTCGAATTGCATAGGCTGACGAAGCTAACATCGTGGCAATGGTCGCACGTCCAGGAAGTGAGAGCGTTGATCGTCGCACGGCACTAGTTCCGTCCAGGCCGACTCCAAGTCTTCAATGTCGTTCTCCCTCCTATCAGTCACTGTTACACACAAAGCAGACAGGAAATAGCAATAGAGCTGAGACTTACGCATTGCCTCCGGGAATTATCATATCGAGCAGGATTTGGTGCAAACTTGCCTCGGTTTCTTGCCAATGCTCGCACCATAGCAGGCGTCCCCGCGACTGTGTTGCTTGTTGCCAGCCCACGAAAATAGGGCCAAAGCCATTAGACTTGACCTTGACTGTACGAGTTGGCAACTCTCCTTTCTTCGGCTGAGCCGTCAAGAAGAGGCCAACAGTGCATAGGCCCTGAAAGTAATTGATGAATCCGTGACACTCCTGACTCTTGGCCCAGTCCATGTCGCGCATCACGTCCTGACAGAAAAGGGTCCCACAAAAACTGACACGTCTATCTCTCAGTCTATGCAACGAGCGAGTAAGTTATGAAGTTAGTTCGACGCACGGTAGATAAGAAAGTGCAGCACCTTTTCAGCCATTCAAGGACAGCTGAGCATTGCCCAGGTGACAAGGAGGGAATATCAATCACTATCAACTCATCTTCCCGGAACACCTTTGAAACGTCGTAGGACTGGAGTGCTTCAATATGTGACATTTCGGGGCCCTCGACGATCCACCTGGTTCGTGTAAATTTCTCTGAAAAGTGGGACCAGGCAGGAAGTTTCCGGGGGTCCTAACACAAAAATCGTTAAAGACCGGGAATATGTTGAAGACTTGCTCACCAAGTATGGGGTGATTGTTCTAAGGCATAAGGTGTCAATAAGCGATTGAGACTGATGAGTGTTTCGTTTATATTGGCGCACATGATGGCAAGACGCTTCTTTTTAATTTGTTCATTCCATTCAGCAGCTAGGGAAGATGTCGTGGGCTGGAAGCATATCAGTCACCTTTAAATTTACAGAACAGCAATAACGAGACGCACATCGTTTGCTAAGCTCGCATGTACGACTGCGTCACATGGCTCGGCACAGTGACACGAGAAAAAAAGGGCCTCTGCGATGAGCGACATAGCGTTGGAGAAATCGCCTGCCGGAAGATAGCTGTTCTGGCAATGAGTGATGAAAGGTAAGAAATGATGCTCCAGGTCGTCGCGATGGGTAGCTCGAGTCACTAGGCTTTATTAGTACATTTTTATCTAAAGGTTGATATTCAGGGTGCTTACTTGTCGAAACAAGGTCACCCATTCTCTCAGAATAGCTCGAGGCTAGAATACTGTGAATCCGGCGCTTGTCAATGTAGAATCGGCCACAGCGGGAACTATCGAGTAGGAAGTCCGCAAGGGAGGCATGCAGAATCTGGATTGGACGCGGAGTCTCGAGAGGTGGGAGGGCTATCAAAGATACAAATTCATCGAGAAGGAGGGCAACCTCGCCTGGGGTGACACCTAAGACCGAAGCGACACCAGCGTACGTCCTATAAAGATAATCAAGGGCACCCTTAGGCCGCTCAATAATCAAGATGCCGAAGGCTTGGAGAACCTTATCAATGTCCAATCCTGATTCTTCTGCAGAAGAGAAGATTAATTGGTACAGGAGATCCAGCTGGCCGTAAGGTGAATCTGCTCTGGGAGGTGGTAAGCGTTCGATGATGATGGCTAGACGTTTGACGGGATTATGTTTTGAAGAGCTGACGTATCCATAGACAGTCGAGACGTAGATGAACTGGCCGGATGCTCTTTCCACTAGAGTCGTGATGTCTTCAATCGACGGCCAGGATGTTGGAATTTCGGTGCGAATTGGGTGCTGATATCGGGTTTTCGTGAAGTGAATCTCTAGGTATGTGCGAATATCGTGTGCAGTATTCGGGTCATTGCCCAGGTCGAGGGTGACTAGGTGGTCAGCCTTGAAGACTCCATCATCGATGATCAGCGTTCGGATCTGAGTTTCTGGTCGACTAGCAATGAGGAAACGGATTGGTAAGCGCAGTCTCTCTATCGTCTTCCCTAGTACGCCGAGCAGGTCACGCTGAACATCTTTGCCAAAGCACTCGTCCAGACCGTCAATGACGATGAGGCGGAGTGATGATCCCTGGAATAAACGCTTGTAGTTATGTTCTAGGCGGGAAAAATAGGTGTTCAAAGATTTGATGATTAATTCCTCCATCTGTGCCTGCCTCGTTCTGTAGAAAATCGCGGGGTCACGCAAAAGTAATTTCTTGATGTGTCGTCGGGGGAGGGCCATTTTCCCTGCGAGCTGGTAGGCTAATGTTGGAATCAGGAGGTTTCCATCTGTTACACGATCTATTCGCGTCCTCGTAAAGAAAAAGGTGGCGATGAGGCTCTTCTTCGCCATGCAGAGCTCTGCGATCGTCTTCGCCAATGCAGACTTCCCCGAGCCGGCTGGGCCGTGGAGCCAGAGTGCGGACGCATGGGCTTCATCGCTCTCAATCCAATCCATGATCCTCTGGATGATGGCCTCGCGAGTTCCCTCGTCGCACTTCGGAGCGTCATACCGAGCATTTGAATCCACAAGAGCATTGAACGCGCTCTTTTCGCAGAGAAGGTCCAGTTCTAACCAAAGCTGAGGATGAAGATCAGGAGGATTGATATGATCAGGCATACCTTTTAGGAGGGTACGGCGCTCAACCTGATAATCGGCCTGATAATGGTTCTGAACAGCGTGAATGTACGAATCTTGGATGGAGACGTTGTTCGCATTAGCGAAGATATGACTCTCTGCCATGGAGGGAGTTTACGCGGCGTGGAACGTGAAGAAACTGCAGCAGTACGAGGAAGAAGGTGCTGGTACGTAGCAAGTGCAAGCAACCATATGCCTCTTAGGTGGAAAAGATGGTATGTGGCTCGTATGTGGCTGTTCTGATGCTGTTGACACTGCCAGGGTGTGTGTGAGAGGGCTCTTGCTGCATGACCGCTTTATCAACTGAATGTCTGTCAAATATAGCATCTTCGATCAGTTGAACGTACAAAAAAGAATAAAGCTGACATGGTATATGCGCCTACCTTGGGGTAGGGGTTGAGCGCAAAATGATCCTCGCAAAGATGGGGAAGATGTAGGCGCAAATGTTGGCCCTTCGGTGATCGGGTATGGCGTTCGACTCAAAGGATAATGGGTCTGCGTCGCCGGGACCACTTCACTGAATATGTCTTTTTCCAAACATGGTGAGCGGTGTTAGGCATTCTGGTGGTGGCAATCTGTGAACACGCGCTGAAGGCTTCGTCAGGGTCGCCGTTTGTGGACAGGATAAACACAGGTTGAACATCGTTTCCCACGACGGATACCTTTCTTACCCCAACTGCACTGCTGCAGGCTCCGACGAATCTTCAATGGACGATGCAGACCCAGATCGAACGCAACCGTCCGAAGAAATCCTGAGCACCTTGTCTGTGAACAGTCCGATGAAGGTTGAATCTCAAGGCTCGGAACCGCAACTGCCACCACCTAGTGAATATGAAGTCCTAAAAGCGCAACTCGCAGAGAACCCGCACAACCCAGAGGCGTGGCGAAGACTTGTGAATGCTGCTGAAGCCAGCGGAGAAATGGACAAGATCACTGCGACGTACGACGCGCTCCTCGAGCAGTACCCGAACACCGTGCGTATGTGCTGTGCTTCAAGTTCCCTTCTCTCAAACGTGTCGTGTGAGCCAGGCTATGGCACAGATACAATACATTAACCATTTCTTGAGTGATGAGTCGACGTTCGACAAAGCAGAAGAGTTGTTCAAGAAGTTTTTGAAGCCCTCGCCGTGTGTCGAGCTGTGGAGCTTCTATCTAACCTACGTGAGGTGAGGAGAAGTGTGCGTGTATTGTTCGTGGACTGACTGTGTGAGCAGACGGCTGAACTCAGCGGCTTCGCGGAGAGATATCGTAAAGACGTCGTATGAGTTTGTTCTCAATCACGTCGGGCAGGACAAGGACAGTGGTGCGATTTGGAATGACTACATCCAATTTCTCAAGTCGGGCGAGGTACGTGCGGTACCATCAGTAAGAGACTCGTCTCATGGCGCAATGCGCATCTAGACCACAACAACATGGGAAGAACAGCAGAAGATGGATTCGCTAAGGAAGGTGTACCACCGCGCCGTGCAGATCCCACTAGACAACGTCGAGCGGCTATGGCAAGACCTCGAAGCCTTCGAAACGGGCTTGAACAAGATCACGGCAAAAAAGTTCATGACCGACCTCTCTCCGGCGCATATGCAGGCTCGCACCGTCCTTCGTCAACTTACGAACCATCTCGGCCCCTTATGTGCGTCGAATCCGCAGGAGCTGTATCTACCGTCGCTACCCAAGTTTGACGCGTCCGAACGCGCTCTCGTCGGCAAGTGGAAGGCGTACCTGAAGTGGGAGGAGAGCAACCCTCTGGAGATCGAGGACAAGGACAAGGCGACGCTGGTATCGCGCCTGCAGGGTGTGTATCGCAAGGCTCTCATTCGGATGAGGTATTACACCGAGATCTGGTGAGTGTCTTATTACCGTGCATGAAGGACTTGCTTATCATCCCTTAGGTTCATGGCATATACGTGGACGAACAGCGTTGGGAAGCACGACGAGGCCTTGAATATCATTAAAGCCGGCCTAGATGCAAATCCCTCGAGCTACCTCCTTACATTTGCCTACGCTGAGGCCCTCGAGATCAAGAAGGATATCGCCGCGGTGCATGAACTATACAAGAAATTTCTCAACACCCTGCAAACCAACCTCGACCTACTCGAGCAGAGCCAATCCAACTCTTCCTTCTCATCCAATGGCTCTGCAGCACCAGGGAATGAGTCACGCAACGAGTCACAAACGTCGGCATCATCTTTTAACACACAAGCATCGGAGGAGAAACCGCCCAAAGTTACCGAACTGCAGAAGCACCGTACGGAGTATGGTCTCGCGTGGATCATGTATATGCGCTTCGGGCGACGAGCAGAAGGCGTCAAGTCCTCGCGAAGCATTTTTGGCCAGGCTAGGAGACAGCGATGGACACCTTGGGAGGTCTACGAGGCTGCAGGTACGCTCCACTGTCACTCCATTTATTGTTGTCTCTTATCTGTGCTTCGCAGCCCTGATGGAATACCATTGTTCGGACGACAAGAGCGTGGCCAGCCGGATCTTCGAAAAAGGTCTCGATGTTTACGGAGACGAGATCGAATTCGTCCTCCGCTATCTCGGTTTCCTCATCTCGATAAACGACGAAAATAGTATGTGTCTTGCAGGTCCTGACAGGCAGCTACCGCCGAATGGATACTTACTTTCTTGCTTGCAGATGCCCGAGCTCTCTTCGAGCGTGTCATCACGACCTTCCCGCCGGAACGAGCCCGTCTGCTTTGGGAACGATGGGCACGCTATGAGTACCAGTACGGCGATCTGGAGGCATCACTGAAGCTGGAGAAGCGAATGGCCGAGGTATACGCATCGGGTACGTCTATTGTCTTGCATTACGTTACGGTCTCTCTGGCTTACTGGGCGGACTTCTTACCCTAGACCCGCCAATAAAACGGTTAGCGCAGCGACACATCTACCTCGGCACAGATGCCATCGCGGATCGGGACCTGGGTTTCGCCATTGCCCGTCGCGCGACGGCGTCCAGTTCGCTCGGGCGCGCCGAAACAACTCAATCACTGTTATCGTCCTCGCAGAATGTCGCAGGAACGTCATCGCAAACTCAGGCGCCCAAACGCCCTGCGTCGCCAGACTTCAGGAAAAGGGAGGACGGGCGCGCAGGGGATTACTCCGGAGGACACAAACGGGCAAGACCTTTGTCGCCTCCTCCGCCGCCACCTCCTCGTGGTGCGGACAGGGATAGAGAGGGTGGTGGACGGTGGGAAGGCCGCGGGCGCAGGTTCAACTCGCCAGCGCCAGCCCCGGCGAATTGGGAGCGCGAGGATCGAGGAGGTGCTAGTGGCAGGGGCCGAGAGCCGCTGCCAGCGAGGGAAAGAGACGACGAAAAGGCGTCCAGACAGACCGCCCTTCCGCAAGTCCTATCGTGGTTCATTGGCGAGTTGCCTGCACCCGCTGCGTTTGACGGTATGGTCGTGTTGTAACTTGCTATGGACCATTACTGATTTCTTATTTATTTTTGCAGGACCCGTGTTCCGTACTGACGATCTCATGAACCTCTTCCGCAACGCGGTCATCCCGAGCTCGAACCCAAGAACAAAATCCCCTCCTCCGCCCCGAGGTGGTGGACGACCCCCACCGGATTATGGCCCGTACCAAGGACCTAACACCGGTCGTGGGCGCCGGTACTGATTGATGGCGTCGATGGAAAGACGTGTGGGTCGGTCTGTGGGCGAGGATACCAAAATCATGTATATATCTCCCGACTGCCTTCGGTTTTTTCTTGCCAACTGTTGAACCTCTGAGATCAAATTACTTTCTGTAAACTGACATCATCAGAGTAGATCGGCTATCTTCAGATCTAAGATGGCAAAAAAACACTTGCAAGGCGAGGTCGAAGGACGCGAGGCGGAGAGCATATGATTAGCAGCAGGCCCGGAGATGCTGGCATTGTGTACCATTCTGTATGTGTTCGCCCCCTTGTGCGTCAGTATAAAGCTAATTATTCAGACCTGGTTCGGCGACGCGATAAAGAGGTTCGAAATGCTCGAAGACTGCGCCTCCATCGAGCAGTGCAAGATCTACATTAGTGCTCGCATCGTTCCATATTCCTGCATCTATCTAGGTCTACTACGCCTCTACCCTCACCACAATGGTATCCGAGCTTCGTCGATGCCTATGATGCATGTACGGAGACGTGGAATATATCACTCCTTGCACAAGCTCCTTGATCACAATTTCACGGAGTTGCAACAGGAATCAGACCGAGTTACTTGGAATCTAACGCTGAACAAACATCTGACGTCGTCAGAACACGTCATAGAACTACGACCCAGAATACAAATGTGGGTAGCAGCAGGCGCTCACAAGTGGGACGACTCCGAGTCATGGGCTTCATTCTTCTGACGCCCATGCAGAGCTGAGAGCATACATCCCGCCTCGAGCATATGTTCGTCTGTCAAGAAGTATTCCATACAGCACAACGACATGTAAATGCACATAGATTCGGACGAACATGAGTATGGAGTTAGTTATTGTGAGTACCGTTTGGCATATGGTTCCGTGACGGGTCGTAGACGTTCATATCTGAGAACTCCTCCTTAGTTCTGGGTCAAAAACACACTCAGGCAACGTACTGTTCTGCATATTGTTGTTCCCGTTGCCGTTTGACGACGAAGGCACTCCTGGTAAAGAAATAAAAATATGAGAACTTCAGTTCAGGAAGATTTAATCAAAAGATCACCTTGGTTTTGCAACGACCCCATGACACCTACACCCTCCTGCCCATGCACGTCCTCATCGCCCTCACCCTCCTGCTGGTCATGGTACCCGCTCATCGTCGCACTCGGCGACGGCGACATCATATCCGACCCCGAGTTCTTGCCCGGCGGGCGGCCCTCCACCCTCCTCACAAACTCGCCCCAGCACGCCCGATCATCCGAGCCCATCGCCTCAAACTGCTCCCTCAGCGCCCGGTGCGCCTTGCGCCACACAGCGCGGTGCCGGCACACCGTGCTCTTCACGTAGCGGCTCCCGAACACGCGCTCGAACGCCGTCCGCTGCGTCATGCTCGCCCCGGACGGCGAATGCGAGATGAGCAGGTCCATGGCGTGGAACCCCTGGGAGAGCTCCGAGACGGTGTAGTCGTTCGGCCAGCGCTTGAGTGGGGGGTGTGGGTGGTATGGTATGGGCGGGGCGGGCGCGGGTGGCTGGATGAGGTAGTGCGGGAGCGAGTTAATGGAGGTGGCGGAGGTGATGTCGTTGGGTGATTGGGTGGGTGAGCCGGGGGCGTAGAAGACGGAGTCGTTGTACAGGTATACACTGTCTTGCGCCTGCGCGTTTGACTGGTTGGTGGAAGCAGTGGGAGAAGAAGTGTCGGTGTTCGGAGGGCCAGCCACGGAACTGGAAGGGACCATTGTCGGCGAGCTTGAGTGCGCCATATAATAACCGTTCGTAACGTGGATTTTGGAGTTGTTTCCTGATTCTTGGACGTCTGGTGCAGGTCGCTTGAGAGACGGTTTGGGTGGATTCGCCATTTTCGACAGTGTGGGAGACGATTTGGGAGGCGTAGGAATCGAAGAAGCAGAGGCTCCGTTCGTCACTGGCGGTGGTGGTGGCGGTCCACAGTTCGATTGCATTTGGAGTTCATCCTGAATGCGTGGGCATTGGTCCTCAGACAAACCCTCTACCAGACTACGGCGGACACGGTACAACAGACGCTGCTGCGTGCTAACAACTCGGACAGAAGAAATCGTGTGCTGCTCCCATTGACTCGAGTCTGGGATGTAGGTGTCAAGATAAGATGTGCTCGAGAGCCCTAGGTCGGAAATGATGTTGCTGAACCCCGATAGCTGGAAATACGGGAACGTAGGAAGAATCTGCTGCAGTCGTATAGGCTCATGATCAGCCTATATCAAGAACGCCACGCCAGACACTGTCGGTCAGCTGCGAGGACTCTCCAAGAACGTTTGGGGACATACCTTGTACCATATGACGATCGTGACTGATCGGTTCAATTCGTCTAACTGTCTTCGCATTTGCTATCGATATCCCACATCCCATAGGCCATAATTTAGGAGACCGAGGACTGCTAGACACAGGCATCTCACCTCTTCAGGCGACTGGGCCTGCGATGGTGTCTGGTGCTGGCCCCGAGTAGCCGACATGGACATGTTCGTCGACGTCGTGGCGATGGGGCTCATGTACGTGTGGTCCATGTGCTGCTCATGATTAGCTCAGGCGGTGGCGCTGTCTGGGACGACGAACAGCGAGCTCCGTATATTGTGGATCTACAAGCCCGTTAGGGACGATGACGAGAGAGCTGCTGATAATTAGGGGCTTACTGACACTGTAGACGCTGGTCTCTGATCTTGGGCGATGTACCTGGGGTACACGGACGACGAGAGAGCGCGAGGAAAGAGACCTTCGGCGGGACCCGGATGGTCCAACCACTTGTGGACCACCCGCCAGACAAATATCACCAAGCAATGGACTTCAAGGTCCGCGAAGATTGCCAAGTCCACAAACAGAAGTTGGACTTGCTCTGCTAACTACTATTTCGTGGACTCGAGATACGTTCTTGCCTGCGCCGGTGAGCGGATTCCTTTAGTTGTGCCATTTGATTGGCCTTGTATTCGTGCTGACTATCTGACTGTAGGTGGAGCTAGGTCTTTCCGTTCCTGCTGGCCATTTATTAGCAGTAGCGTCGCCTGAAAGCTCGAGAGACGAAGAATATTAAGTCTAGACGGTGTTGTGTTGCTCTACTTGACACCACTACTTGCACTCGGTCCTCGATTCCTACTCGAGTAGTTCTATGAGCGTGCGAAAATCGATGATGGTGGTGATCAAGAGGTGTCTAACCATCATCACCTGCGATTGCTATTCAAACCGCGCGGGCTTTCCGTGACGCAACGCCCGCCAAGAAAGCCAGAAAGAACTCCATTTTCCCTAATATCTGGTTGACACTCTACATGTTTTGTAGACTGCATCATGCAGAGATGTCCTGAGCTCAGGAACCTCCGTAAAGCACCGCACTTTGCCTCAGTCTTGGTGAGCTTGAACCATTTCCCCGTCCAAGCCTGTCTGATGGCATGCAAGTTGCGGCATCAGATCCCTGGCTCTCCCGCAGTTGTAATTAACCCATTCAGTGCCGTTGATGTCTCGACCGAACACATCCAGGGCTCAAGAACCTCAAACACCTCCCACATACTAGTAACGACGTAATTGGCGTGAAAATCTTCTCAATATCGCTCCTCAACAAACCACGCTTGTGGGCGAGGACGAGCAGGTGTACCCGGAACACGACCGCAACACGCTGGACATACCGAATTCCAGAACTACACCGAAAGGATCTTTGCTGGATATCGCACGGAAGAGGGCTATGTGACGCTTAACGAAGGCGATCGCAGAACTCTGCGTGGCGAATAATGGCCTTGTCGCCGCCTTTTTCTTCACAAAGACTCGGACCAATCGAGTAACAGATGGTAACCTCTTGGTACCGACATTGGTCTACCAGCTCATAGGGAAAATGACCCTACCACGGTGACACAACAAGGAACTCCTTCGCCATGACCCCACGATCGATCGTTCATTACTTATGACCCAGTTTTCGAGCTCCAAGGCCGATTGCCTCGCCACCCTCGACCTTGGAGATTCGCACTTATCAAGAGCATCGTTTCAGGGGAGTCAAGAACACGCATCTAATCCACGCCGAAATCCCAGAATCCTGACCATCAACTAAAGACATTACGACTCTAGTAGAAAAGGCATCCGGCCAGTTCATCTAAGTATATCTCAACCGTCTATGGATACGTTAGCTCTTCAAGACATAATTCCGTCGAACATCCTACCATCATCATCGAACACCTGCCACCACCCACAGCCTATTCACCATACCGCCAACTGGATCTCCTGTACCAAATTATGATTATCTCTGCTGAAGAATAGGGACGGACATTGACACGGCTCTCCAAGCCTCTTGGGCATTTTGATCATCGAACATCCTGAAGGGGCCTTTGACTATTTCTACACGACATACGCTGGCGTTGCCCCGATCTTGGACATCACCCAAGGTCAGGTTCTTCTGTTCCTCAATGAATTTATATCTTTGATACCCCCCCCCACCTTTCCATACTCGGCATCCAATCCAGCTTCAGTAATGGACTTTCTGCTCGATCGTTTGCGGTCAGGCTCATTTCACATCAGCCAAGGACATACTCACGTGTTTCTAGCTCCAAGTGAATGGGTGTCATCTCTACAACTTCAAGTAAGCACCGTATCAAATCTCAGCCCAGAGTTTATTAATAACACCCAGTGAGGCAGAGCACGCAGTGCGACAACCCAGTGAAGCGATATTTCTTACCGTTAGTCAAGAAAGGATACACTACAGCCGTCAAATGTCCGTCCAGTCGACTCACTGAGGACAGGCACCCACGTGCCAATCGCATTAAGCGCCCGTCCGGGAGCAAAATCGATCGATTGATCGGCATTGTCCGATTAACTTAAGTAGCACGTACATTCAGCGCAACTTTTGTAAATAGCATCCTAGAGCCAGCTAATGCCGTTTCTTCTTCCCGATGCCTAGCCGTGATTTAGCGCCGTGCCACAGACTCGCGGCCGTGGACTTGACCGCGTGCGCCGCCTTTACTGAATGAGTCTTTGCACCGTGAACGAGTTTTGACGGGAGAGCTTTGGCCCCATGGACGACTTTCGACGGAAGAGCCTTCGCCCCTTTCCACAACCTTGACCCTACCAGCCCCGCCTTGGCCTTAAACTGCTTGACCTTGCCTGCGGGCTCGGGATGAACGAGAGTGAAAGGGTGGTTCTTGGACTTCCTGCCGCCTCCTTGTGCTATAGGGACAGGCTTGGTGGTATCGTGATACGATACACCAATGTGGAGATTCCCATCGTGTGTCGAACGCCATCCAACTATACGGTCTGATCCCGGCATGTCTTTAGCCCCCGTTCGCAACGTGACGCCTAGCACCTTTGGGTGAATGGGGTGGTGGTAGGAGACGCTGTTTCCACTTGGCTGAGCTGGATTGCCAGGTTCTTGTGGCCGGAACCCAGTGCTGGGCTTAGGGTAGTCTCCTGAGTTTAATGACTGGGATCTACTGATATATGGGGCGGCATTATGAATGGCGTCGACGAAGGCTGCTGCGTGCTTATTCACATCTTTTCCAGTGTACTTTCGATTTAATTGAAGTCAGTGGGGGGCTACATGTCGATGTAACGATACGTACCACTCCGTTTTGCGTCCTATAGATTGCATTTTCAGGGACCGGAATGAAGCCTGTGGTGAGCACGCCAACTGCTTCTGTATTCGGTCTCGTTTAGTCCAGCTTCAGATATTGTTGTCCACAAATCAGGAAGACTCACCATTCTTGTGTTGTTGTCCAGCTCGCTTCACCAGCAAATGGCCGCAAGAAGCTTGCGCAGAGCATTCTCGACGAGCTGGGTACATTGCATTACTTTCCTCTAATGCATGACTGCTGCTGGTAGCTGGGAGAAAGGACGCTCGCCGGGGCTGGAGCTGTTTATTAGCAAGGATTCGAGACCAAGCAAAAGTGGACCTCACAGAAATATGCAATGGAGCCGCGTTGGATCCTATAAGAAAAGAAAGAACTGAAAAGAGAATGTAGACGACATGCATGGTGTCGAGATTAATTCTGATTGTATGGCGAGGGCGCTCGATAAAGTGTAGGCCAGCTACAAGTCAATCTGGATGACTGGAACCGAGAGGGGCAGACCAGCTGCTGTCGATACACCTGCTTTCTCGACTGGGTCTTTTATCGTTGCAGGAACCTCAAACGGTGGGTGATTCATACGAACCCTCGGGAGCTCCCTGTCAAATTCGTATCAGCGGTGGCGCGCCCACAAAGGGTTTTGACGTGACATCCCTGATTTCTGCCCACTGTGGGTCCACCGCCGCCCGACGTGCTGAGAAAGATATGACTAAATAGGTGTTCGGCGGCGAGAAAGTGCATGAGAACCGATCGATAAGCAAAGGTTAAATCACTTGGCTATCTTCTATGTTTCACGGGGTAAAACACGTCAAAGCTTTGTGGACGCTTCAAATCTGGAGCATTACTTTGTCTTTACTCTTCGACTACCCACAACTACCCACGACTCCCCCCATCGAATGTCGTCAACAACTGCCTCTATCTACGATGATTCGAGTACTGGTTGGGTAAGCAATTGGACGTCGGCCCTCCTGGTTGAGCCGGCTACCCGCGAAACTATCCGTTCGCGCCTGAACGACCTCCTCGACGGCAAAATCGTCAATGGAGTCCCCGGTTCCCCCCGTGGTCGAAGCAAGGAAGGCATGCTCAATCAATTTGTGCTGTGCATGAGGTTGGATTCCAAACCCGCCGTATTCGATGACATGTGGCACGCTCTGTTCGATGTTGCCAAAATGCATGGGTGGACAGAGATTATGCGAGACAATACCTACTACTGGACGGAGCAGTGGTTGTTGAACACAGCCTGGGATGCCCCAGACTACGAGGGCGAGGAGATGGAGGAAGGTTTGGGTTACGACAACGCATGGATTATGTGTGCAATGGGTGACGCCCGCCTGTTCGCGCTCGGATATGGGTATTCGCCGTTTGCATGGAACGCCCTATTAGATGGACTCGGGTTAGGGGACGAGGCAGAATCAGACAGCATGCGGATTGGCGCGTGTGCCCAATTGTTGGGGGCCGGGAATCGTATCAAGCTGTTCAGGAGTGGTGGCGGAAACGAAAAGCCTACACCTGGCTTTGCGGGACGCTACTTAGACGCTCGACCGAAGAAGGAAAGACCCGATTGGGAGAAGGGAGGCCAAATAGACTGGGCCTCTTTTCTAAAGGCTCTCGTGGATCAGCAGGGGAAGGCGGATCCGAAGACTGCTGCTCTGTTGAAGGTACGTTCACTTACTTTGTCGTCGTAATCGGGACGTTCATGACAGTCCAAAATAACAGTTGACGCACGACCACCTTGTCGCCGGAAAGCCGGACTTGACAAGCGCCGAGGTTGCGGAAATCATATGGCCTACACCAAAAGACGAGAAATAGGACCCGGGTGATTGATAAAGAAGAAACAGCTAGTAGGAGTCCGGAAAGTAATCTTATTTGCAACATATTTACGTAATGGTCAATAGGCATGGATGGAATAATTGTTCGTAACTCGTACGCAAATATTCTGTTTACTGACTTGAACAATAACTTGAATAAGCGGACAAGTCCTCTGATGCCACGTGTTATCGCGTCCCTTGACTGAAAAGTTAGAAGGGGAAGGCCTTGATGGATCCCAACTTCAACACCATCTGCCAACACTGACTCGGAAGCATTTAAATCGACCATCGAACCACAGTTGACGACAACGACGCATACGTCCCAACCTGCAGAAGCCATGGATCCTTTCCCCTACTTAAAAGAACCATTCGAAATTCAGTTGGAATGGCTCGATATCCGTGGGCACATATGCCCGCAGGAAGGTTAGTACGTGAGCGCCGCGGCCTCAAACCATAATTGACCCTCTCACTTTCTGGACAGTATTGGAAGCACCTTCAGAGTGGCCAGATGGACTATATGAGGCGGTTCCTTCAGGCTTCTGGCACAAGCATTTTTTTGAAATCCTTCCCAACCCTGTCAAAGATGACCGTGGATGCGACGACAGCATGGCGACCTTGCACAAGATTTTTCGAGTCGTATTCGAAGAGACGAAGGGTTTAATCATCCATTGCAGCGGAGTGAGTCATGCCTACAAAATTGAGTCGAGTCGCGCTGATGGTTTCGCTTGTAAGGGCATTCACAATAAGTCTAAGCCGATGTTTGTTGTCCTATTGGGATCCCCGGGACAGAAAGCTACGGACGAACAGAAACTGAAAGTGTTAGAACTGATGAAACTTCCTGCCGCATTGGATCAGATCATTGAAGTCACGATCTGCTCTGAACTAAGTGAATAAGAGACGGCTTACATGTACAGCACTAGCACGTCTCGTGGTATTAGCACTCTCAACCCTCCTTTATTTCATATTTCCGATCCCTGTGTATGGTATTAATATACGCAATTCGAAAGTATGGCCCGATTGTGCTGCATTAGATACCGTTTCATGTGCCGCCGAATGCGCATGGGCAGGCCTCTTATTTCCAGTCGAATTTCTCGAGCTCGCAACCTCAACGCCACGAGAATTCGAAGTCAGATCAACCACCATGAATACGATAATTTGTATTCAGGCTGGTCACGAGTGGCACACACAAGAACTCTGTGGGCGCTACAAATTCAAACAACTCGTATAACTTTCCTTCGCATAAATTGCCCCTTTCTTCCTACTCACAAGAGGTTTACCACAAGACAACTCAGCAAATTTCATAAATACCTGCATCTATCTACGATGATCCGAACCCCCATCGGCTTTCTTCTTTGACCCCATCCCCCGCCACAATCAGATAGGCTTGGGTGAAGTGACGAGACAGAGTCACTCGCATACAGTATGCGTGTCGGTGCTTACGCTCAACTGCCAAGGGAAGGGAATGGCATCGAGTCATTTAGACGGGGAAATGGTAATGAAGAACCTTTGCCTGCCTTCGCGGGATGTTGCTTATATGCTCGATTGAAGCAGGAAATGGAAATGAAACGCCCGACTCGGAGGAAGAGGGCAAGTATATCGGACCGAGCCGTTTCTAAAGGAACTCGTGGATCAACAGTGAAAGGCTGATTCTAAAATTGCTGCTTTACTGAATGTATGTTCGCTTATTCTTTATAATTGGGGATGCTCATGGTAGCCCAAAGTAATAGCCGTCCCACGATGAACTTGTTGCAGGAAAGGCGGACTTGACGAGCGGCGAGGCTGCTGAAATGATATGACATGCACCAAAAGAGGAGAAGTAGATTGGCGAGCCGCGATGGGCATGAGTGGTTCAATTGTTCGTTACTCATAAACAAATTTGTTAAGCGCTCGCTGAGCCCCGGACCGGCGCATCCGGCTCGGCATAATGCATTAGATTCCATTAATTCCGATTCCACTTATTAATTATAATTGAACATTAAAATCTAGGGGGTAGAGTATGTAGTGTAGGTACTGGAGGGTCCCTCCATGTCCGAGAAGCAAGAAAGTGTCTGTGCTATTTGAAAGTTGTTTCATCATTATTTTGGAAGATGAATTTCCGTGACAACGACCTCCGCCGGAAGTTTAACATCCATCTCAACTTCTGCATCACCTGTCGGTTCAGTCATCTCTACGCGGGAAGCGAGTCCCGAACCTAAGGATCCCTTGAATCCAGGCGAGTGGGCTTTCTTAAAGCCCAGGTGCCCAGCGTCTTTCCGCGTCCGCTTCTCGCGTGGCTCCTCAAGGTCGTCTTCTCGGCGCCTAACATGAGTCGAAGTGCTCCTATGTCTTTCCCTCCCTCTTCTCTCCATTTCATCGCCATCACCACCCGCCTTCTTCGTCTTGCTCCTCCCCCTATTCGCATAGGCTTCAACACGGGTGGCACCAATCCCGTTACGGTCCGGCGGAAGATGTCCGACGCGGAGCAGCGCACGCGCTGAACTTTGGTGCGACCCGTACTTCTTCAGAGTCTTGACGATCATGCACAGGTATACCATCCCCAAGACGAAAACGGAGGTGATGATAATTCGTGGCACCAGGGCGGCCTTGGCACTCAGGGGCGGCCGCTCTTCCGGATCGAGTACCGATCCTGTGCGCCACACAAAAGAAAGAATTGCCGAGAGGAACAACAACATCGACCTGTCGAAATGTTCAAATGAGCAATTGTGGCCGACGACTCGTATCGACGACGTACCATGCCATCCATACAGCTGGCGTCGCTAGCAATACCCATACATTCCACCAAATTGACGTCTTGGTCTTCCTCGCTTCCTGGGACATTATGAGCAAATATGAACCCATGCAATCAAAGCAGAAGTGCGTACTTCGGCCCATCTGGAGGCATGGAACATGCTCCTCATAGTTCCAAACCTCACAATATACATGCACCCATAGGAAAGGCTCATCAACGCGCATATCAGGGAAATTAGAGCGAGAGTACGAGTGACAGGATCACTCTCTGCCTCGGGAATTTGGAAGATAGTGAAGATAGCACTGAAGAAAAGAAAATGTGGTAAGTGCTGTTGAAGATTCTGCTTCAATTTGATACTCACGAGCCAAGCAAAGCGGAAACCACGTTTAAGGTCTTCCATTCCCTTAGCAATGAATCGATGAACGACTCCCAGGAGTGTTTAAACCTGATCAAAGCAGGGGAAACAAGGGGCGTAGTCCATTCGTCAGGAAAAGGAAGGGGCATGTGCATCATCGACACCGCAGGAGCCGTGCCAACCGAAGCGGACAAGCCTATTCCAGAGAGAACACCAGGAGACATAGCAGCAGCAGGTCCGTGCGCCGGCATCGTATGTGGGTGCTCTGTTGTCAAGTTAGCTGGAATAGTCGTAGATGGTCTGCGCATTCCGCCTGTATTTGACGCGTCGATCATGCGCTGGATATCCGGTTTGCTAACGTCTGCATCCTCGAATATCCGTGCGACGCGCGAGAAGTACATCGCAGGCAGACGGAGAAGCAAGTTGAGATACAGCTCGCGGGGCAGCGTGTCCGTTATGAAAATACGTGCGTTAGCGAACGAGGTCTTGACTTCCTGGATGGGTAGCAGGTCGTCGCAGTCGTATGCACCGCTGAAGGCTGATGCTGTGCCCTCCTCGATGTCAGGCACCTTCTGGTTCGAAGGTAGACAGCAGAATGGGAAATGCAGCTGGAATTTGTAGGGGTCGACTGGAATGAAGGGATCGTCGATCGGCGTTTGGTTCCCGCGATGGAACCCCGCGGACCATTGATGTAAAAACCTCAACGGAGATGCCGCGCGGGAACGTGACCGGGATGGAGAACGAGAGCGTAGGTGTTGGCTGTGGCTTGCTGGGGTCTCGCCGTCTCGATGGTGTTCCGAGGGCGAAGCACGGGCAGCTGGTGTGTGTGTCGGAGTGTCACTGCCACGGAGACGGGCAAAGACTAGAGATAAATTAGTGTGAGTAACAAAATATGCGTATCCTGTGCTACCTTGTCCGACACCGCGAGGAGTGGGTAGCGAATGACGATCGCTATCGAAGGACACTCTTTGCTTCGGTGACCCGTTTTCTGGCGTTGGCGTTGGCGTTGGCTGGCGCGTATGTCCACCGCTATTCGAAGGGCCGAAATTCTGTGTGGATGCCGATATGCTATGACCGAGCATGGGGGGGTCGTAGTCCGTCGCAAGAAACGATGGAAGAGACGCCGATGCGTCCAAACTGTGCCGAAATCCTCGTGTCAGATTTGGCAAGGCAAAATTTGACGCCCGAGACTGCCTGTGAAGACTAGAAGCAATATTCCCTTGAATCGGGGTTGAAGCCCCAGAGGATTTATTCGGGTTAGCCGTCTTTGAAGGCGACGGAGTATCATGGGTAGGAAGAGCCGTAAGTTTATCAGAAGAGGTGAGTTTCGATGAAGAAGTCGTGGCATGAGAGTCTAGTAAATATATGCGCGTTATTTAAAGATTTATGGAACAGCATTGCATGATACTGACTAGGACCAGTTGAAGACGACACCGAAATCCTCATTTCAGGCGCTGCGGTGTGGAAAGAAGTCAGTTGGACTTATAACCACAGTGTAATTGTATGCATACATGTGCTGGGAGTTGAGGCACCTTGTCGACTCTCATGTCTATCCTCCATCGAGGGAAACGGAACATTGGCTGATCGCATCGACATAGCTTCACTTGGCAATTTGTAAAAGGGCGTCTGTGTTGTTCAACGCGAGTAGGAAGCTCCTTGGTCGTGTATGGATTGCTGGAAAATCAAATGCTGCGAGCGTCGGGAAAGGATGGAATTACGACTCAATTGCCGGCATGGGCTCCGCTCTTTATACTCTCCTCTGCACATCTCGGGCTTATGGAGGGTCGCAAAAATACACACCGCGTACCGGTCGGTTGCAGCCCGTCTGCGGACACCTTACAGCGCTCAGCAGCGGCTCTGAGCGCCTCGCCAGCGCTAGTGCCCGTATTCGGTGGTATGGGGGGGCCAAAGAGATGATTTGTTGTCACACGTCGTCACAGCTTTGTGACTGTCTTCAAGTGCTTGCCTCGAGGCCGGTGTATAGTGTAATTGTAAGATGGCTGACAACGTGGGGTACTAGAGTGATGCGAGGAGTGTTCGTAACAGTAATGCGGGAGGTGGTGGTGTAGAAATGAAGAAAAAAAATGGAGTGGATGGCGGAGAGGGGACAAAAGGCGGCACACGAATCGCACAACTCACTCATTCGATCCGCCCGCGCAGCCAGCTCAGCAGGCCCTTGGTTCCTTCCCTCTCCCACACCCTTCTTTGCGGAACGCGGAAGCTAGAGAAAAGTGGTGCGCGTTAGTCACAGACCCTGACACTGGTGATAATCGTTTGACTCACGTGTTGCCATCCACCAAAAACACATCGAGAGGTAGCAGACCGAGCTCCGGAGGCAGCTTTCCGATCTCGTTATCCCGCAGATCCAATTCCTCCATCTTCCAGCCCGGTACCTCCCTATTTCCCTTGAACGAGTCCGAGATCTTCGCAAACCCATCCAACTCCGAAATTTTGTTGCCTCTCAACCGCAAATGACGCAGGCCCTTCCGATGTGGAGAAACTAGTATCAAAGTTGATAGCGCATCAGGTGTCAGTGCAGAGCTCGTTATCCCGTTGTAGGATAGGTTGAGGGTCCGCAGACTCGGGAACAACTTGGACAATGTAGGTATGATGAGCTCACTGGAGCGTGGTGGTGTGCGGGCCCCCGAGGCGGGATCAGAAGCATGATGGACGGCCACAAGATCCCCGAGGTTGCACCCCTCCAAATCCAGCTCCTCCAGACAAGGCAAGAATCCGCTGATGGGAGCGCTTTCTGGCATGCTAGGCAGATCGAAGGACCTATCAAGGCGGCGGTTGGCCAGGATCAGAACTCGAAGTGTAGAGGCAAATGGTTGAGTGACGATAGTCGACAGAGGAAGACTCGGGGTAGGCACTACAAGGTCTTCATTGCGTGCAGGGGCCTTGGGGAAAGAGGATGGAGCTGCTACTGAGAAGGCGCGGAAATGGCCCACTGATTTCGTTGGTGGAGCAGATGCTGGTAGTTGGAGTGTCTGGGTGGTTGGTGTATAGTACTGTGGATTGCTGAGGCCCATGGAGGTTGAAGGAGACGGAGAACTTGATGGACCGTCGGCAGTGGGAGGAGGAGACCCTTTACCAAGCCCTGCCTGGGATGAAGCTGCCGCTGCAGCCGCCCTTGCCCGCCTTTTGCCACCCTCTGTCAATAAGCCTTGCTCAGCTTCGATTTCCCAAGCCTCTTTCTGGACTTCCTTTGGCTGGATAACCTTCTTCGGTGTCGTTGCAGAAGCCTTGGGCGGAGGAGTAGGAGACGCGGTTGAAGTACGGCTGGTTGAACGAGGCGGCGGTAGGGTGTCTGTCCAATCATCGCCGAAATTGACGGTGGTGTGGACCCTGCTCTTCGCGCGTTGCTCGAGTTCCAGCTCCCATTGCTCCTTGATGATTCGTTTGCCGACAAGGACGCGTGCCACGCCCATCGGGGGCTCTTCCGTTGAGAAGTCGAAGTTGAGTTCCTGCGTCATTTGCTTCAACGCGTTTTGAGTAGCACTTAAATTGACTTGAGTCTCTGACGCGTCCAGAACACGAAGAGCGGGGAAGGGGGCAGAAGAAAAGAGAGAAGAAGGGAAAGAATCATCTCCAATCTCCGCGTGTTCAAGCCTGAGTTCTCTCAGGCGCTTTAAAGAGCCCAGGTTTCGCAAGAGTTGCTGTGATTGTCCAAGTGGATTTCTCGACAGATCGATTTTTGTCAAAGACACTGGCAATTGGTCATGGATGGCCGTCGCTGAAATCTTGTTATGCGAAGCATCGAAAGAAACAAGATGAGGCAAGGGTGTCGTGGCGCGTGTAATCGTAGGTGTGAAGAAACTTCCGCTTGGTTGTCGTGCGCTCTTCGACCGACCAGCAGAGCCAACAAACGGAGCGTTGAATGGTAAGGCTGTGAGTTGGTTATGTGATAAATTGAGTGTCGTGAGCTCTGGGAGAGCCCAAAGATTGTCGGGGACGGACGTTAGAGCATTATGGGACAAATCCAGGACAGTTAGAGCTGTCAGGTCTGCAAACGTGTTCGGCAAGCTTGCCAGCTTGTTTTTATGTAACTTAACTACCCTTTAGCATGAGGACAACAGAAAAACAGAAATAGACACACGTCGACCGTCTTCAGCGACCCAAAAAGCGAGATTTCATGCTGCAGCTCCTCGATTTCGTTGTTCCACGCTTTGAGGACAGTAAGATCTTGTGCTTCGTACCACGCAGCTTTACTTTGGCCTCCACCACGTCGAGACGACGTAGGCTCTGAAGGAGGTAACACTGGTTCTTGAGGAACCGACGTGAGAGGATCGGGGGTCAAACCAAGGTGTATCTCGAACAAAGCTGACGGTAGGCAAACCAGCGACCGCGTCGCGAGATTGAGCGAACCTTTCCAAAAAGGCCTTCATCTTAAGTTCAGCACGACATACGCGACAGAAACTTGCTCGTACCTGTGCTCCTTGCTCTCTCGATGGTGTCTCTCACTGTCAGACGGCCTAGCAAATCGTCTTCCTCCTGTTTTGGCGCGTCTGGGAGGGCATCTTCGAGACTTCCCAGGTTATCTAGCCCGCCACTTCCTGCTTTTTCTTGTGCCTTCTTCGCTTCTGCCCTCTTTAACGCAATGGCTTCCTTGATGCTCAGAGCGGGGACTGAAGGTGCTGGGGAAGGAGGTTGTGGTTGGCTGGCGACCTTGGCCCTCGCAGGTGCCGGTGATCGCGGTGTTGACTGAGTGCGAGTTCTGATGGGCGTGCTTCCGGTCGTTATCCGCGTTTTCCCTGGCGTAGGTGGTGGCTTTAGCGATGGGCGGGATGAAGGGGGCTGAGGAATTCGCGACATCTGCTGGGACCGTCGTTTGAGGGGTCAATCTGAAAGCAAACAGGCACGTAAGTTCCTTCAGAGAAGTATTATCCTTAATGTTAAAGTTAAGAGAACAAAATTTAGGATTTTACCTGGAAATTTCAGCTTAAAGTGGTGAGGCCACGATGGGTGAATTCGTGGTACAAGGTCTTGGCATATGTCCCACATAGTTTCAATCTCCGCAAAAGCTCCGTCTGAACTTCTATCACCACTCTGAACCGCCGACCATACTACTCTAATGTTATGTCCAGCCAGTGAGGCAGAAGTGAAGCAGAACTCCTAAAGGTTAGTTGAAAGGAGGCTGTAGGTAAGTACTTCGGAAGGATTTGAGTGGGTTCGAGCTGAAGGGAAACCTCTAGGGAACGTATTGAAGTTATTCTCAGCAGATATCCGGTATAGCTACAGTTTGTCGCAGCTGAACCACCTATTGGAGCAAGATCATTTTTGATGCGTCAGGACGAACTTGAAGCTCGAGTTATCAGCCAAGATACACAGGTGGTTTGTCTTCATCCGGCAATATCCGACTCCTACCTCTCGAAACCAGGGAAATCTGAGGGCTGTTAGACAACGTCTTCAAGGGAAGACGGATGTGAATAATGTCAGTAACGCTTTCAGCGTTTCGACAGATTTAAACGTATGTGAGTAAACGAGAGGCGACCCTCACGTTCAAATTCTAGAACGAACTGAATCAGAACACTCCTTCAACCGCACTGAGCCGAACTCAGACGCCAATAGGACTCGGGCGCTTCGAAATCACACGGCGCTCCCTTTGCACTTCCTCCCACTTCCCCTCTATCCAAGCTCTTATCGGGATGCCAGTACGAGGCAAAACTGAGCCGGACCCATATCAACCACTTTATTTCAGGTCTTTGAAGGAGCTTGACGCATGGGTTCCTGGACAATCAGCCAAATACGATGGCATTCTGAAGTATAGGGCAAGGAAACCGGACTTATCGTCTGCGACGCGAGGGAAACTCTTGGTGCGTTCTGCGGTCTTCAGTACTATGAACTAAGCTGAATTTTGTCTAGGTTTGCCATGACTATAAGGTGCCTACGCGTTCGAAGTCGTGAAGCTCAGCAGGCAAACTCAGCTGCCTGAATTCTCAGGGAGGGTACAATGAGAGCTCCTTCGCTCGATCTTATACCTTCAATTTCTGGTCTACCTGCGAGACGTTCGTCTAGTACGTGTAATCTATATTATTCCTCTTAGTGCGACTCTGACCCAGCGATCAGCTTTTCGCACCATCGAGTGACGATACCTCCACCCGGATGGATAACCGCAGCCCATAGACAGGGCGTAAAGATGCTTGGAGTACTGTGAGTGTCCCCTTCAAAGCCACCACTGGATGATCTCAGCTTCCGTGTTCAGGATATTCGAAGGCGGAGGCGAGGAAGACTCTCTCCGCTTGATTGTCGGAAAGATGCCCACTTCACAATTGAAGACTGGCCAAGTCGATCAAACGTCGCCTTCCTTCACCTTACCTCTTTCAACCCACTACGCGAAAGTGCTGGCTGAGCTCGCCCGCGAGCGAGGCTTCGACGGCTATCTGCTCAACTTCGAAGTTCCTCTTGGTGGCGGATATGAGCAAACAAGAGCACTAGCAGCATGGATTACCGTTTTGCAAGCGGAAATACTCGAGAAGGTCGGGCCCCACGGCGAGACGGTGTGGTATGAGCGTTTGATACTATGATCAAGGAATGAATCCGCTCACGTTCCTGGCACAGGTATGATAGTGTAATTATCAACGGTCAACTCGCATGGCAAGATCGACTGAACAGCTACAACCTGCCTTTCTTCCTATCATCTACCACCTTTTTCTCAAACTACACAGTACGTCATCACCCTTTATCCCTTCAGCTGTTACTCAGAAACATTTCCAGTGGCAGATTCAATACCCGGCACTGACAGCTCAGTACTTCATGAGCCTTGACCCGGCTCTCATAGGGAATACGCCAACATCGCAAACCCAACTTGCTATGAAGACCCTCCAAGACATCTACATGGGCGTCGACGTCTGGGGCCGGGGGACACACGGCGGCGGCGGCCTCGGGTCGTACAAAGCCATCGAGCATATTTCTCCCGACTCACTCGGGCTCAGTGTCGCCTTCTTCGCGCCGGCCTGGACGTGGGAGACCGAGGAGGACAAGGAAGGCTGGGACTGGGACCAATGGTGGCGATACGACAGCACGCTGTGGGTCGGACCTGCTAGCGGCACTGTAACAGTGCCTGACATGCCTCCACCAAAGAAAGGCGAGGACCCGTGCACGCATGACTCGTTCGTGCCCGTCGCTGCGTTCTTCCCTACACGGCCTCCGCCGGACCCTGTTGAAATCCGCTTCCACACTGTGTTCTGCCCAGGCACAGGCCTTGCGTGGTTCGTGGATGGTGTGAAGGTGTTCCAGAGCGATAAAGGGTGGACGGACGTTGACAAGCAGACGAGCGTCGGTAACTTGCTCTGGCCGCGCCCGAAGCTGTACTGGGATGACGACCGTGATGACACCATTCCAACAGCGCTTTCTTCATTCCAGATGGACGATGCTTGGAATGGGGGCAATTCCGTAGAGATATCGATTTCGTGCCCAGGTTCAGCAGACGACACGGCTGCTTATCGCCCACTCTGGCTTCCAGTCCAAACTATGAGTATCACACCTCGAAGAACTTACGAGGCATCAGCGATCTACAAGATCGGCCACGACTCGACGAATGGAGTGGACACAGAGTTTGCTCTTACATTCAAGGCGGTGCCCGGCAGTGCAGATGACTTGGTGTGCAACATTACCTCAAGTACCAGCACGGAGCTTCCGGGCGGATGGACAAAGCTGACGATCCAGTTCAACACCTCTGGGTCCGACGAAACAGTTACACCGCCCAGCACGATAGCCATGGGCCTCGTTGTCGCCATCCTAACCGAAGAGCCTACCCAATCACTAGAAATAATGTTCCTCATCGGCCAGCTCAACGTATCAGCTCATCTCCCAGACTCGTACCTCGAGGACGACCCGCTCATTCTGTGGGCGGACTATGCACCTACTGCAACACCCTCTAGAGCCGCAGCCCCGTTCTTCGGCACCCTCTCCTGGGACGTAGCAAGCACCTTTCCGCCTGTCCCACCTATTACGATAATCTCACCTGAGGATCCAGTCTCGGCATGGAACCTCCAACCTACTATCGAGTGGTTCCCTACGTTCTTGTATTTCAACATCTACGCCCAGATATTCGTGGACCCATTCACCATTGGGACAGTGGACAAAGCTACGTGGATTGGCACATCAGGTGCAGGATGGAGTGGGCAGGAGAACGCTTTTAGCCTACTGCCCGAGAACCTGCCTTTTGAGGTGGATAGGAACACGAAGGTCCGGTTCTATGTCCAGGGTATCACGGATCATGGAGAGGCGTTAAAGTGGGAGAGATGTGCGTACGTTGACGTACCGGCAGTCTTACCTCTCTAACCTTTTGGGCCGTGGAGCATCAATTTTTTATGATTTCATATGGCCACTGGAAGGTTAGCATAGTTCCTCAGTGTGTGAACCTGCTTGCAAGTACGGGGTCTTCCACATGATCCCAATTCACGCAATCTTTGCCTGCACAAAATATTTTCGGAGAGATTGAGATGCTTTATAAACGAGCATCAGGATCCACCAAATACCGAGACGTCTAGTGCTCTATTCTAAATACGGAAGATACGCGATCCAAATTTGAGGAGACTCGTCAATTTGATTTCAGACCCTGGCTTTGTGTTGCTAGAGAAGATTCTGAGTGCCAAATGTCGCGTCTTAGAATCTAATCCCACCGTATTCACGGAAAGACGCGCTGTATATTTATCGTTCAGATTTAGGGACGTCGTTACCATCGGAGGTTGTGTTTTCAGTAAGCGCAGTGGCCACTTCTACTTATGTAGATGGAATCCTGTGTCCTCTATCTTGTCGGTTCCCTTTGTCCGTGTCTTTCCGAATGGCTTCTCCCATTTTTCTGCAATCTCTGGTTTTCGATGTGTAAATGTAAATTGACTACTTGTCAGACATTATTTGGATAAAGTTGCCAACGACATCGGTCCTCTCCCCGTGGTCAAATGCTCTCGCGGAACCCCATCAAGTATTGCATCAGTTGGAAGGCAGCCACAGGCGAGAACTGTGGAACCCTGAAGTTCAAACACCCAATGAGAGAAGTCGCGGCGACAAGATCAAACGACAACTTACATATGCCCGCTCAGTTCGACCTCTACGTACGCCAGCCCACGTTCGAGGTGTGCAGCGCCCAATGCTCCAACACCATCAACGATGAAGCTGTCATTTGCAATTTGGGTTTGGAAACCTTGCAGGCCGTTCCATGTCATGCTGGTGAAATCGAAATTATTAGTGACGTCCGAGAATATACGTGAACGACCAACTTTTGGATGACAATTCTCGTTCTATAACAAGAAAAAAAATCAGGATCCCGGAAGATCAGGGATAAAGACCACCTCGTACCCTTCAGCAATGAGGATGAAATCGGCCAAACCATGCACGATGACAGTCCTGTTATTCTTCTCAACGACGTTGGGCAGCACGGTGAAAGCAGGTGGCAAGCTCTGGTCTCCTCGGCCCGTAAAGACGTTGATATTGGAGCACTCCTCCCAGTTCGTGCTCAGCGGGGCGTGGATGGCTTGCTTGACATCCGTCCTGTTGAAGTAGAGCGGGGTCTGCTGTTGAGGGAAGGAGCCGCTGTAAACATGATGAATTCACGTCAGGATGTACATTCACGCCGAAGTTTCGAAGGCATGAAAACGAACGGAAATCCTAGGACGTCCCATAAGATAGGATACGTGTCGAAAATGCGATAAATATTGAAAGCAGGGTTGACGAGCAGGGCGGCATCAAATATCATGTCCCACACGTCGCAACCTCTGTCTGCGAAGGTCGACCTGCCTGGCAGTGGAAGGAGGCCCGACGGCGGGTACGTGACGAACTTCTCCACGTAGCCGTTGTAGTTGCATCGTTCTGCGACGTCGTCGAGCTGGGCCATGAACGTCTGGCTAGAAGGAGAATCAGATTGGGTGCGGCTTTCGAGAGTTTTATATGGGCTTTTGGCTAGACGTACTTGAAAGCGAAAACGTGCTCGTATTTGCGCACAAAGCCGACTGCTGGAATTTGTTCTTGCACGACATCCCAAGAGAGCGAAGCTGCGGGAACCGGTGTCAGATTAGAGTACATGGGTCGGTCTTGACCAATCTAAAACGTACGATCTGCTATCCATGTTCCTTGCAGATTGAGATCAAGCTGGCTAGGGTGCGCATAAATGTAGTTCGCGATGTCTGAGAAAGGTGTCAGCGAATAAGTACAACCCCTGGAGTGGCAAAGACGAACATGGGATGTAGGTTCCTGCATACTGAAGAATGGTTCAATATTTTGATAGACCACGACAACATTGGGAGGTTTATCCACGCACACTTTCACCCGAGAGATAGAACTTCTTGCCCTTCAACTCCGAGAACACTTCCAGGAATTGTTGCAGGAACCCAACAAGCTGTGCCGCGAGCTGGTCCTCATTCTATGAATAATGATATGTGCATTGTCTCAGGAATATAGCTTCCAAGAATACGCGGGAAGAAACGCACTTGAATATTCGGTCTTCCCTGCGAAAAACCAGTCCCAACAGGCTGCTCGACCCACAAAACACTCGATAGATTCGTCCAGCTAAATTCATTGACGGTAGGCTTTGCTTGACCCCATTGCCATTGAAAAGGCTAAGAACAGCCTCAGTATATGCGGTTCATTCTATCAGGAATATAGTGCCACTTACTCCGTTCTCCTGAAGAAGCCCTTCCAACGACGAACAACCCGGCCCACCATTCGTCCTAGCATTATTTATAGCAAACGGTAAGCAAACATCCCGCTGGTACGCACGATCGCACATCCCGAGATAATTTTAGACTGCAAACGCACCAGAAGATCAGGTCATCCAGAGAACCTTGCGGTCCTGGTGGGAAGAACCAGAAAAAGAGCTGCACAGAAAAGATAGACGAATGGTCAGAGACCAGATGGGAGGTAGCACGTCATGGGAGCTATCAAACCTTTCGCGTCTCGTTCTGGTCGCCGCTGATAGGCAGAAGACCTGACCAGCTCGGCCCGATGTCGAAGTCAACCTCTGGGATGCTCGCGCCATCGACGTAGAACTCTGCATACAGCAGTTAAAGATCAACACTCAGAACATGATGAAGGTGCAGTTAGAATGGGCGTACCGGATGCCTTGGGGTTGGAAAACGTGATATTCCTGACTGCAGCATTCGTAGTAGCGTCCTCGCGTCTCACAGGCCCGTTGATATGCCACCGTTTTGCTGCTTCGACCTGTCGCGCGTGGATTTCTTGTTTAGTGATCTGCCGTGCCCCCGTGCCAGCTGGAAAGAGCGCCTGCGTTGCAGCGAGCGCAGTGAGCAGGAGCCATTGTATGGATGGCATAGCTTGTCGTCCACGTCGCGTCTTGAATATCGAGGAGGTAGAAAGACACGCAAGAGCTTCCACCTGGCACGATAGATTGGCATATATATATGCATCGATGCGCACCACTTTTTCAAGCGACCATATGCCGCGGTTCAGGAATGTCCATATGGCTGGTTCATGCTGGCCGAGTGTATTTTTAGCACAACTGCATTCACGCAACGGTGGAAGGAGTTGATTGTAGTCCCCATGGGCATGCTTGAGGTCTATACATGATGGTAGCATAATAAAGCCTGTAGGCGGGAAAGATAACCGTATCAGCGGACTCCATATGCCCATCCAGATACAGGGCCGTACCGTATGCACTCGTTTATATCTGCCCCACGGCTGTGCACTCTACAGAGCTGGCGGTTTCTCGATCCTAACACCGTGTAAATCCCTGCAGCCATCTATGGGCTCCAACCGTTAAGAATCAACGGCACTGAGGTATTCATTCTGGTGGCAAGTTGGTATTTTTAGCAGGACAGCCCCAGTCATCTGAGCGTACACGTACCAGCCCTCGGAGTGACGGTCTGCTATCCGAGTTGCGGATTCCTGCTCCATTCAGTCCAGCCCGAATGTCTCGATGCGCGACTCGGCTTCGCCCGCAGGGGACCTTGGTCTATGCACCTCCTCACTGCCCTTCCCGTTCCTATCTTCGTCGGTTGCAGAGTTAAGAAAGGGAAATCACGTCAATGCGCTTCATATTATTGAACGTCTTTACAGCTTGCAAGGACAACGGGTAGCAGAGGGAGAAAACTGAGTTCCTCTAACATGGCACGCTACGAAAGGGATCGAAGTGTTATGCTTTCGACAAGGACTCACTGGCCCACATAGATATTTCCGTTGCACTCCTCCCCGACATGTCTGTCATACGCATCCCAGGTGAACGGAGCTGAGGTCGGGGGTGGCCAAGGTAGCCATAGGCAGGGTTCAACTGAGCGCGGTCACATAATACTGACAGCCTGCATCCAACCTAACCCAGAACGAGCCATTAGGATGAAGGTAGCGGACTTGTCCAGCTTACCAGTCTTATAAGACTTCTGTCTTCCACCTCGAAAGACCCGTTAAGGTATAATCTTGCAACAGATGCGATCAGAAATAACCTGCTCCAGGGTGTCTGCGGAGGACCCATCGGTTGCAAGGGTCTTCATGTCCTCCATGTCTCTATACAGCTGGTCGATGTATTCAGCTGCGCCAGAAAGATGAGCTACCTTGGCACATGCTGCATGAATGGCCAAGTACTCTCGCGAGGGGACAGGAAGCTTCTCTGGCATCGTTGAGGTGAACGTGATCTCTTTCGGATACTCACGAACAAAGACACGTTCACGTTCTGGTGTTTCTATTCTGTAAGTGTTTCCGGCCTGGGACATTAGTTTGCTGGAGTGACATCGAGACATGCAAGTCAAGTCATATTCACCTTATGAACGAACCAAAGCTTTAGAGTGTCGAACATCTCATGCAAAGATGGTATCAAAGTCATGACATTCTCCAAACGGTGGGCCTTAGCGCCATTGAGCTCAGCTGGAATATGTTCATAGCCGAAGCGGCTCATGACAGCCCATACAGACGCCGCATATCTCTCCTGTTATGGGTGAGAGCGGTTATGACATGGTATGGGCCTGCAAAAGACGTACTTTCTTGGAGTCTGGAAGAATCTTGGTGTTCGTCGACTCAGAGAATATATGAGCGCATTGGGTGAGATCCCCTTTGGCGTTCTCCTCCGACGTGAGTATATCCATAAGTTCTTGAATGTTGCGGGCGGAATTACGGTCAATGACGCCAGAAATTACGCAGCGGTATCGATCCCGAATCAAGGCCTGGTTATCAGACGATGGTCACTTGGCTGCTTACAGCTTACACCATGTTCAAAGAACTGGACTGACATTTCTCTTTGCAGCGGAGTGATTCTCTGGGGCCTCCTGCAAAGTCTCCCTGATCATATCTGATATCCTATCGAACGAAGGGCGAGAAGGGTGGTGGCTTGGGATCGGTGTGCGGCGTTTTGGGCACCGGACTACAAACCAAACAATAAGGTCAGACACTTCAGTACTGTAAGCACTCCAGGAGGGAAACACACAAGCTCGAACATAATGGTCCAAGTAGCTTTGCCCGAGTGCTAGAAATGACTCGATACCTGTGCAAGAACTGATCTCCTGGACCACAGTTTTGAGTCCTGTGTCGCTGGGAACGTGGTGTATTAGGTAGCCAACGATCCGACAGCATACTAACGCCTTTTTGAGTTCCTCTGGCGGGCGCTGAGCGACATTGTCCATGATTTCCTTCTCGTTATGGAGGCAGATATTGTAGGCGCTGACGACGTGTTCAACGTGCCTAACTCTCTCAGGGACTTCAAGGGGTAACAGAGTGGCCATAGTACATAGCAAGTGAGTCCATTGGTCAGTTCAGTGAATAGGGGTCATTTGAAGCGTGGGAACTCGAAATTCCGATGGTCCGTGCGTGGCGTGACTTCTTGGCCTCGCCTCGTCACGATGGCCACTCGGCTCTCTTTCTGCAACCACCATCATGTCTGACCTTGACGCTGACCTCTACGGCGGTGAGTACCCCAACGCAGTTATGGAGACAACCCTTCTTACCAACGCCCGCAGACCTTTACGGAAACGACGAAGTTGGCGACGAGCAGCCTGTGGAAGACAATGACGCGCAACCCGAGGCCAGCGAAGAGGCCCCAGCGGTAGAGCAAGAAACCCCTGAACCGCTCTCAAAACCTGCAGCGACAACGGCTCCAGTCGCAGAGAAGTCCTATTCTAATGGAGCGGCAGCACAACCCGCGCCAACGGCCAATGGCATAAAGCCAGTGTCGTATGCCTCGCAGCAACCCGTCCCACAGAAGATTCCAACGTACGAGCAACCCCAACCTTCGGAATACCGCGAGGTCCAAGCACCTCGAACAGAAAATGTCTACCAGAACATGAACATACCTGGCAACGAGCGCTCGGTACGGCCCTCAGAAATGAAAGACGAAGGGTAAGAGCCTTTCCTCCTTGTGTTGCTAAACCCCTCTGCTTCCCGCAGGATCCTACTGTGGGCCATTCCTACTACTTCTTGAGTGGCCCCTCATACGGCGTTCGTCGTTAGCAGACTCTCGTGTAGTCAGTCGATCCTCTAAGCTAGCTCTAGCGTATCTGCTACACATAAGCTAAGCTATCAACACGTCGATATTTGGTCCACAGTAGCGTCTTTCCCTTCTCTCCTCTTTGTCCATGACACATCTCTGTCTAGCATACTGATACTAATAGCAACCCTTTGTCTTTCTATATCATTCACCTCACGTAACCTCCTCAAACCTCAACCTTGTTCCCCTCAACGTCCTGCTCTGTAGAAAAATGTTCATTGGAGGTCTCAACTGGGATACAACAGATGGTAGATATTTTAATCTCCTCTACTTTACTTTGAGACTGAAGCTGGATACGTAGATGGACTAAGGGACTATTTTACACAATTCGGCAAAGTCGATGCTTGTACTATTATGAGGGACGCCGCTGGAAGATCAAGATGTTTTGCCTTCTTAACCTTCGAAGATCCAGCGAGTGTTAACGCGGTAATGGTCCGCGAGCACTACCTTGACGGTAAAATTGTGAGTAACACCGCAAGGTTTTAAGACCCATCAACTGAGTGGATTTTGTCCAGATTGACCCTAAGCGAGCCATCCCCCGACAAGAACACCAACGTGCCACGAAACTTTTCATTGGTGGTCTCGCGGGCAGTGTCACATCTGAGTCTATGCGCGAATTCTTTTCGCAATTCGGTAAAGTCATCGACTCTACTGTCATGTTGGACCGCGAGACAGGCCGCAGCAAAGGCTTCGGCTTTGTCTCTTTTGAAGACACCAACGTCCAGCCTTTCCTCGGCTTTGGCCACCTTGAGATTGATGGTAAACTGGTAAGCATCATGATTCTCTTCACAACGAGACGACGTTAACACCTCTCACCACAGATCGACGTCAAGCTCGCGCAACCCCGCTACCAGCGGGACAACTTCCCTAACGAAGATGCGGCCGCTGCTGGCGGCGACATGTCCAGTGCTGTCGGAGGTGGACGATTCAGCACCCAGGCCCAACAAGGCGGCAACTTCAGTGCTGCTGCCGTTGGTGGTGGGGCCGGCAACACACCCTTCGATCCACAGGCCCTCGCCGCCCTCTACACGCGCATGTTCCAAATGTCAGGCGCGGGTATGAACCCCGCCATGATGGGTGGCATGGGCGCCGGCATGAACCCGATGATGGCCGCTGCTGCGGGCATGGGTGGTGCTGGTGGGTTTGGTGGAGGCATGCGCCCTGGTATGGGCATGGCTATGGGCGGAATGGGTGGAATGGGCGGTGGTGGCCAGGGTATGGGTGGTATGGGACGTGGTGCTGGCCAAGGGATGATGAATGCGGGTATGAACGCGAACATTCCGCGTGGGCCGAGGGGTGCACAAGGCGCAGGAGGACCACCTGGCGCGATGGGCGCTGCGGGTGTCGGTCCTCAAAGGACAGGTCAGCGTGGCCAGCACAACTTCCACCCATATGCGAGGTAAATTGGTTAGGACTGACGGGTGTAGGACTGAATTTTGCTTTAATAACTGTTGTGTTTTGCATCTCTCGCCAAAAATACTTAACCTATACGTAGTAGTTTTATTAGCGTTACTTATTCTCTTCGCAAACCCGTGTACTATACTCCCCAGTTCTTACTATGTGAATAGAAAGGCGACGAAAAAAAGACCCCTCGCGTTAACCTGGGGAAATAGCGAGACGAAAAATTGACTTGTAACGTCGCTGCCTTTCTCTCTGTCTTTGTTTTTCTCGGCGTTCAAGGTCTTGATGATGAACGTTAATGCTGCTGTTAAATAATGCTATAGGTGTCGTTCCTTGCACAAACCGCCAAAAGCTGAAGAAAATATTTGAAGTTTCTACGAAGAGGTTTGTGGTTCGGTATTCCTCGAAAGGAGGAAGCTGGAGGAAGGAAGCTTATTAGCTGGCGCGCGGGGTCCCCATACAGAAACAGCTAGCCCAGGTGTAATACCGAGGAGCGCGTCCAAGTCCGTCCAAGTCCGTACATGTTCCTACGTACCCTGTACCCAATTTTGTGTTGTCTAACAATGCTGATTTTCTGTGTTAGCCTTCCAGGCTCTTGATGAGGTCTTCGATTACTTCCAAGAATCCGTTCTCTTTCAGGGTACACTTTTTTCCTCATCTACTAACGGTCTTCCCAGACCCTTCTCATGCGGCGTGAAGAGACTCGGCGCAATGTGGTTTCCGGATCAACCGATCACAGGATGTTTGGTGGCGGTGTTGTCAATTCTCTTGGAGAGCCGTTCCGAGTCAAAAAATGTCGGATCCAACCATACAGCGGCGATAACCACTATCTCATCTACTCTTGTCCGGTATCTCTACGACGGCGATGTTGGCAAAGAGAGCAGAGTCGCGCAAAGTTGTTGGAATTCTTGGTGAGTCTTTGATTATACTGTTCCAGCCGACCAGGAAAACTCATCCGTTTTTCAGCACTGCAGGGGGCGTTCGTCGAACACCTGGCAACCTTGGAGAAGCTAGCTTTTCAGTATCGATTAGAGGTGATACTTGTGAAGACACCTGAAGAGCTCGCCAGATGTGACGCTTTGGTGATCCCTGGAGGAGGTGAGGCACACGACAGCTCGGTATTCTAGCTCTTCTCATTCTCTTTTCCAAAGAGAGCACGACGATTGCGTTGCTCGCACGTCTATCTGGAGTCCTGGAGCCTCTTAGGGAGTTCGTAAGGACGAAGCCTGTATGGGGTACATGTGCTGGGGCTATTCTGCTCTCCCAAGCGGTGGAAAACGCGAAGAAGGGCGGCCAGGAACTGCTGGGTGGGATGTCAATCACGATTGCTCGGAATGGATGGGGATCCCAGGTGTGTCTCCTCGCTATTTCGTTATGAACCGTACTTACCGTTCTGCCCGCAGGTCGAGTCATTTGAGGCTGCGCTGACCGTCGACGGCCTGCAGAACCCAGACGCGCCGTTCACCGGCGTTTTCATCCGTGCACCGGTACGTCTTCCCTTCTCGGACGGGGTACCACCGTCATGCTAATAATAAGCACCCAGGTTGTCATCAAGCTGCACCCTGCACCGGGAGACCCTCCGATCCAGGTCGTTGCGCGTCTATCACCCGACCTCCTCCCACCTTCGCTCGCCTCCCCGGACCACTCTGACGAGCCAAAGATCTTTGTTGCGCTGCGGCAGGGCAAGCACTTCCTTACAACGTTCCACCCTGAGCTGACTGATGATAACCGGTTCCACGAGTACTTTATTCGGGAATGCGTGCTTTCTCAGTGTCGGTGATTCTCAGTGCTCGGAGATAGACGTATAGATGGCTGTCTGTGTTAGAAGGATTTACAAGGTTCAAGATTCTCCAAGGCTGCTACCCGAATATGGGTATGTTTTATTGTTCTGCATGCTTGGAAGGGTTGCCGATTACAGTGATCCTTTCTGGTCATACATTTCGTGTTTCTATGATAGAGTTTGAGCGTTTTGTGTGTATAAATACGAGAAGGAAAAGCCGTGACAGGGATCGGATGTAATCCAGTTTCATTCTTTTCTTGTGCTTCATTACATAAATATGCACTCAATAGAGTATATTATGCTTGAAGGAGGGTGGGACACTCGTCCACTGCCTTCTTGAAATTGCTGCATCAGAGCCGTCTCTCCTCTTCGATCGGTCCTATTTGGCAATTCACCTGCCGTTCTCGGCTTTCTCATTTACATAAAACAACTCAAACAAGCTCATGCGGAGTTTAAACTTCTTCTTTCGAACCACCACCATTGCGACACCGAAACGAACAACCCTCCGTCTTTGCTTTGATTCTTACACTTGCTTTCTGGGCGGCTGAAGACTCAAATGCATCTTGACGACTCGAAGACCCGGGAAAGTACACCGACTATCTCTAGTCAAAGTCCCGAAAGGACCCTGCAGCCTCCGTGTTGCAACATGTTCAGCCTCTGGTTCGGCGATGCGGGTATGCTTGTTTTGCATGCTGGGAATAAATCATTCCGTTTGCCGTCGTGCATCCTGGCTGAGCAGTCCTCGGCAATTCGCAACTTTTTGTTCTACCCGAACCTGGCAACGATACAAGCCGAAAAGCACACCTGCCCGGCTGCAGGACTGTCGATCACGTTGGACGACCCTGAAGAGGCTGTTGAGCACTTCCTTCGGGCGGTTTATGACTCCGGGTTGGTATTTATCAGCAGGCTAATCGGACATTCGTTGGTGTGTCTAATGGTTACTTGGTTTCATCTTTATCCGGCGACAGGTATTTCGAACCTCCGCCCACTCCTGCATCCCTGGACAAGGTTCTCGGCGTGCTTTCACTGGGTGCTAAATATGATGTCCCGTTCCTCCGCAAACGATCTTTGAAGCACCTCGAAACAGGGTACCCTTCCTCTTTACAAGCTTACGAGTTTCGGAAATCCTTGTCGACATTTTCAACCGCGAGGGAGTACGGCCAAGCCTACTCAGAACGCACAGAAGGCGGGATTGACATCGAGGCTACACTCTCCGTCCTCCAGGTGGCCCATGCCATCGACGCGCGCTGGATTCTTCCGTCGGCCTATTACGAATGCTGCATGTACTCTCTCAAGGACATTCTTACCCATCCCAAGTATCTCGAGCTGGACACCTATCTGCGGGACAGGATCATGATCGGCTACACGAACCAACTATCTGCTACCCATCACATTGCTGGATTTTTGTACGAGTCGTCTGCGGAAGCCTGCAAGGAGCCGTTCAAGTGCTTGGAGGTCCGAAGGTCATATGCAGAGACCGCGGGATGGATAAATAATTGTACAGACCCTATTGGGACATGGGAACCCGGCGATTGGCAGTGGTACCTCTGGGACTGCTGTGACGTCTGCATTGCGAAGGCGAAGAAAACTCACGCAGAAGCGAAGGAGGTGTTGTGGGACAGGCTCCCGGATTTATATGGCCTTCCGGCTTGGGAGATTCTTTTGGCAGAGCGTCAACATGCTATGGCTTAGTTTAAATCACCCAGGTCAAAGTTCACCCAGGTCAAAGTTGCCTACACCTTAACTGCATTTTTTGGGGGGGACAGTGGATTGCTAAGTATTCTATGATCTTGTTCTTTATCTTCACTGTGCATTACTTATCATTGTTCTGTCGCTATATTTTCCTACCCAGGAAATCATGGCTTTGCTACATCATAGTGTCTCGAACCTCTGACTCTTCGACTCGGATAATTGTACTATTTTTATGCTGCTATGATATTCCGAGCCCCAGGAAGACTGGAACGTGACTGTAAATGCTACGCGATTCCATGAAGTGATTCTATTCCAGCAGTACCACTTGAACATCTTTATCTCTAGGCATCATCAACAGTTCAGCATCGAAGGCGACCTGGGGAAAGCTCGGACATTAGAAGCGGGGGGAAGTGATTTATAGTGACCTTTTTCTGTCTCTTCGCAGCACGAAGAGTGCCATTGAGGGCTTCCACTGAAACCGATCACCATAAAGCAAGGGAACAGAGATGCAAGTGGAAGGCATACGGGTGTCTGCTGTTTTGTCGAAGAGAATGCCATACGAGACGCTACTGTGGCCATCTGCGTTCAAAGAGCCATAGTCCGTAATCGCCTCTGCAAGATAACAAGAAAGTCTCCAAAATTAGAGGTTAAACTTCGAGTTGGCGAAGTACGTACTTTTCAAGATCTCTATTTCGTGAGCAGTGTTGACGGACACTGCAAGAGATGGTCAACACAGCCCTTTCAGCTTCAGTTGAGAAAGGTACTTACTGATACTCGATACTGACCCTCTAATCTGAAGATCCTATTACAATCGATTGAGAGGCTATTGGTGGAAGTTGTAGTGTCCGAGCCGGAACGAAGCCCCTATTTCTGGGTGTTTGGTGGTATTATTTCCGCTACTCAAAGTTGCGTCACATTTATTCCTTGACCCCGGAAGCTCGAACGTTCAACCACCGCATTCACCTTCCATTGACCTTCATATCTCAAGTTTGAAACCTGGATACCCTCTTCACGTCCAATTTCGCGCCGGCGCACCAGTGGCCATCTAAATGACCGCTATGGGCCCTTCAGAAATCGATTCCGAGTCTCTGCAGGCGGTCAAGAGTTTGAAGTCCAAGTTCGAGCAATTGGCGGTGCAGACATCTCCTCATAGACCAGGCAGCAGCGACTTTTTGGCGCCTTCGAGTCCAAGACCGCGGGCGGTGTCTAGTTCAGTCGTGGATGCACCGGCGAGCCATCTCCGTACCTCGTCTTCTTCGTCAGATTTGCGGGTACCAGTGAAGAAAGCTCCACCACCACCACCTCCGCCTCGTGGATCGAAGACCCTAAACCCTTCTCCAATACCATCCCCATCTCCGTCACCCCTTCTGCGTCCAGTACCAATTCCACCAGTCAAGGCGGAGATAAAGGAGCTTGGGCTAGGGGCGAACGTGTCTAATTTGAAGAGCAAATTGTGAGTAAATTGTTGTTGGAGTTTCCTACACTTTTCGAACATTCTGCAGCGCTCAAAGCCCGACGTCATCACCAAGTCGGATGCACAGTCCTCGACAAAGTCTCGTTGCATTCCAGCCCATTCAAGGGGAGGCGAAACCAGTCATCCCACCTCGTCCTAGCACTCTGTTGGGCGTCACCGGTCCAGAAGGTAGCCAGGCGGATTCAGAAGATGAAAGCAGCACTGAGACCTCACCGTCAAGCATCTCACTTCCTGCGATCCCTGCCAGGCGAACAAACGGCGAAACCAACTTGATTCATGTCCTGGGAACTCATTTCAGTGATTCAAGTCAGACCTCATATGACAGTGACGCCGGTCTACCTCCAACACGGCCTACATTGCCTTCCATTCCGCCACGCCCTCATGCATTGCTAGGTGTTTCGACAACCTCAAGTCCAGAAGACGCATACACCTTTTCTCAAGATGACGGCAATGCACGTTGGACCAACGGCGATAAGAATTCCATTCGCAGCCTCGGAGCTCACTTTCCGGACTCCAGCCAAACGTCTTATGACAGCGACGCCAGTATACCTCCGCCACCACGACACCATTCACGACCTACTTTACCCCCAGATTTTAAACCTTCTGTCCCTCCTCGCCATAATAACCTTTTGGGTATGACACAAACTACAAGCCCTGAAAGCTCTCAAGTATTTTCGCGAGAAGACGGGAACGTGGAAACCTCACCTCCTCCTCCCATCCCTGCACGGCGAATTAACGGGGACAACGGTTCAATTCGAAGTCTTGGTTCTGTGTCTTTCGAAAGTGACGTCAGTTTATCGTCTTCACGGTCTAATCTGATGCCTCCGCCACCGCCACCTCCTCGAACTCGTCCTTCCGTGTCTCCTGAACCGCCCGTCGCGTCAACATCTGCTCCGAGCTTTAAATTTGCATCACCTCCACCACCCCTTCCGATCCGTAGGAACACGATGGCAACTTCAGACATTGTCGCGCCATCTCCTCCACCCCCTCTACCTGTAAGGGCGAATGGAGCGAACGGAATGGAACCGATCGTCAACGAACGAAAGCCGCTCGGCGTAAGCAGACTACCGCCACCACCGACACGGACAATCGCACTAGGAGACAAATTGCCTCCTGCTCGACGCCCGTCGACACCGTCTTCAGATGAAGAGTCAGGCGACGAAGAGGAACCGAAAGTGCAGACCATCGACTCGATGCCCGACAGTAGTGCCGCATCGCGGTGGCCACCTGTGCTCCGTTTCCGAGATGGATACTCAGAACCAAAGCTACACGTGCATCCGCACAGTGGTTGTGTCGCCATGTCGGGATCGTACCTCGTCGTTGGACACAACCATCATCTGAAGATATACGACCTCTCCCTGTCAGAAGTTCCGATCCACAATCTTGATACAAGGGTTCTGGGCATCAAGGACTCGAAAGTAACTTGCCTGGAGTTTCGTCCCTGCGCGTCGGAGGCAGATCGAGGGTTCCTGCTGTGGGCTGGGACGAAAGAAGGACATCTATTCGAAATTGATATCCGGGCAGGCGTTGTTCGCGCCACGAAATACGCCGCTCATCTGCACCCTATCACCTACCTATTTCGACACGCACGTTCAATGCTTTCGCTTGACGAGTCGGGGAAAGTCCTCATTTTCTCTCCTGACGCGGGTAATCTCGAGGACGTCAGTCTACTCACGACAGTGCCGCGCGTCCTTCGGACGACAGACAAACAGGACTTCGTGAAGATGATCGACGGGAAGCTCTGGACTGCTGCGAGGGTGGAACACCATGGTACGGCTGCAGCACCGACACAGAGAATGCCTATCATCCGCATATACGACGTCTTCAACCCTGCAAGCACTGGTCGGTCAGTGATGCCCAATGAACACGTCGGGCCAGTGACGTCAGCGACGATTATTCCCTCACAACCTGGTGTGGTATATGTCGGGCACGAGGAGGGTTACGTATCGATGTGGGAGTTGGAGACGGACGACGGATACCCGCGCTGTGTCGAGGTGATGAAGGTGTCAACGTCCGACGTGCTCAGCCTGGAAGGCGTCAACAACCGTTTGTGGGCTGGAAGCAGGAATGGGATGATATCTGCCTACGATGTCACGCAGCGGCCGTGGCTGGTGACGAATTGCTGGAACGCTCACCCTGGGCTGCCGGTTATGAAGTTGATTGTCAACTATTATGCCATTGTCAAGGTTGGCAGGTTGTGTGTGGCGAGCATTGGGCGAGACGAGCAGATCAGACTCTGGGATGGGTTACTGGGTTTAGACTGGATTGGTGTGTTTGTTTGACTCTTACAATTGAAGCACTACTGACGTTCTTCTAGACAAGGAGCTGCTCAAACGCGAGACATCGTTCAGCACATTCCGCGATCTGTCTGTCCTGGTGGTGTCCTGGAACTGCGACTCCGCTCGACCAGATTCCCTAACCGGAGAACCAGAAAATTTTAACCTCTTCAACGACATCCTGCTCAGCGTCGACAAGGCACCCGACGTCATCGTATTCGGATTCCAGGAGGTTATTGACTTGGAGAGCCGGAAGATGGCTGCTAAGAATGTCCTACTCGGTGGCAAGAAGAAGCCGGATGATGGCCTCTCCGAGAAGGTAACTGGCGCATACAAGAGGTGGTATGATCGGCTGGTCCTCGCGGTCAAGGCTGCCATGCCGAGAGATATTGGGTACTGCGTTGTCCACACGGAGAATCTCGTCGGATTGTTTAGCTGTATTTTTGTGAAGAACACAGAGAGGGTGACGTTTGACGATGTGGCTGTGACGACTATCAAGCGAGGGATGGGTGGTCGGTACGGTAATAAGGTATGTCAGGGTCCTTCACAACCTAGCTGGTTGACCTTATTTGCTTTCTTATAGGGTGGTATCGTTGCTCGCTTTATCGTCGGCGATTCTTCAATCTGCTTCATCAACTGCCATCTTGCTGCAGGTCAGAATGGAGTTCGGCAACGCAATGCGGACATCGCAGGGATGCTGGAGGAGAAGGCCGTATTTTCTCCGTCTACAAATACGTTGGCCTACGTTCGCGGAGGTGATGGGTCAATGGTTCTGGATCATGAGTTCGTCATCGTACGCCTTTTTTCTTCAAACTCTCTGCTCTATTTTGGTTGACATCATCTTTCATCATGTAGTTGAATGGCGACATGAACTATCGCATCGACTATCGGAGAGATTTGATCATGCAAGCCATCCGTAACGAAGATTATACATCTCTCAGTCAACATGACCAGCTGCTTCGCGAGATCAAATTCAATCGGGGGTGTCGACTGCGCGGGTTCGCAGAAGGCACTCTCAATTTTGCTCCAACATACAAATACGACCGACACTCGAACGAATATGATACCTCGGAGAAACGCCGCTTGCCCGCCTGGTGCGATCGTGTCCTCTGGCGCTCAAGAGTCGCCAGTCGTGTCCGGCAGATACATTATCGTCGTTATGAGGCAAACGTGTCTGACCATCGACCGATCTCGGCAGCGTTCTCAGTGACAATGAAGAAGTTCGATAATGAGGCGAGGGAGAGGGCAAAGGCTGAACTTCAGGTCCAGTGGGTGGATGTGCAACAGCAGCTGTTAACTGCTGCTATGATGTTCTACGTCAAGCAAGCCTTGCTCTAGCCACAGTCCCGACTTTCTGATTCTTTATACCATGGGCGTTCCTCGGCCATGACGACCATGCGATGCCCACACATTATATGACCATTCATCACTAGCATCTGTACACCGCATTTTTCCATGGACTTATAGCATTTCATTTTTGGGAACTCGGCACATTATCTGAGGTCCCTGGCTTTGTATTTCTCGAACTATATACTACACCGCACTACTGGCTGTAGGTAATAATGCGCAACTTTGCAAACATCTCTGTGGCATAAAATATTTTGGAATAGTACTGGACTGCCGTGCTTTGGTGCTTGTTGGTTGCACCTCCAGACCTGATGAAACGAACGTGTTTCAAACATGGCGGAGATGTTTTGAAACATTATTGACCGTGGGAACGACGGCTCTAATGACCTTTCACCTGTTGGGTGGGCGGCTTCAATCTCCCAAGCACCCTGTCAATCAAACCTTCACCTCGATCCCGATGCCCAAAGGCTAGAGTATTTCACTCATTTGCAAACATTTTACTCCAAGTCCCATCGTACGACTCTCGAACATGGCCAACAACCCTCCAATACCCCCTCCGTTGATCAGTGTACCCCGGATTACAACTCTCATTGCGTCGTTGGTCGTAGCTTTGAGTTCGGGGACGAACTATGTGAGGGAGTATCGCCTGATTTCATTTGCGCCATGATTTAATCACTGTTGCAGGTCTATTCAGGTAAGATAGAGTTCTCAGAGTTCCATTGGAGATCGCAAGCCGCGGTTCCGGAAGGCGTGCTTGTGGACCTACGGAGGCAAACGACATGGACACTGATTATTTTCGAACAGCGTATGCCCCCCAGCTTGGCGCTAGGCTGGGTATATCGCATACCAAACTGAACGTGGTCGGTTTGGCGGGAAATGGTATGCAATCAATAGTTCTTCGCCTGTGCACCGCTTATTTCGCGTGTAGTGGGAGTCTATAGCAGTGGTCCAATATGGGGCAGGATCGTCGACACGAGAGGTCCTCGTATTCTCCTTACTTTCGCCTTCGTTTTTCTACTGGGAGGATACTCCGGGATGCGATATCTCTACGAGCAAGGTCTCCCGAAAGGCATCACGACCTTGTCAATGACTGCATTTATAGCCTTGACTACCTTCAGCTTTCTGACTGGTGCTGGAGGAAATGGGGGTTTAACGAGTGCCGTCAATTCGACCGCAAAGACGTTTCCTGACAAGGCGGTTCGTATTATCAATGAATGTGGATACATGCGCACTAATAAGATGTCCAGAGGGCATCCACGACCGGCCTGGTCATATCTGGCTTTGGACTGTCGGCGTTTTTCTTCTCCACCATCTCCCGCATGTTTTTCGCGGGCAACACATCCTTTTTCCTTCTCGTTCTCGCGGTTGGCACGTCATTCCCTATGATTATGGGGTTTTTCCTCGTCCGTCCTATCCCGCTACCCGCCCAAGAAGGCTACGACATCGTAGAAGACGCTGAAGCTGCTGAAGAAGAATACGACGCGCGGACAACAGGCCTGGCACAACCCAACACGAGCGTCGCCCATCTCCTTGATCACGACTTCATCGAGCCACGTCACCCGCACTATGTCCACCATGTGGACTATGCCCAAGATGGTGATTCGCATATTCCTCTCACAGAGGAACCTCAGCTGAATTCAACGACAAATCCAGAGGACAACGAACAGGCACCGGTTCCAGCCGCGCGTCCTCGGAGCTTGAGTCGTGGTTCTGCAATGGCCGCTGGTCTTCTTCCAAATGTCTATGGTAAGAAGCTATGGAGGAGTGGAGATTTTTGGTTGCTCTGTAGCATCCTTTCTATGTGTGAGTGTTTCCATATTCATTCTGCTCAAGCTGACATCTTCGATTCAGTAAGTGGCACCGGTTTAATGTGTACGTCGGAATGCTAGGTTCCCCTTGTTTTCTTGACCAGCTGCGCAGATATCAACAATGTCGGATCGATGTCCCAAGCTCTATATGCCTACAAAGAGCCTCATTACGATGATGTGGTCGCTGCAGGGTGGCAAGCCACCCAGGTTTCTACAATCAGTTTGACGAACTTCCTGGGACGAATATTCATCGGTGAATAAATCACCGTACCTCTTGGGAGCGTCCCTTCTTATGACCTCATCTCAGGCCTAGTATCCGACTTCGCAAAGAACAAGTTCAATATGCCCCGCTCTTATTGCCTTGTCATCGTTGCCACATTCTTCTTCGTTTCGCAGGTAGCTACTGCCAATATCGATCGTATCGCCCATCTTTGGATAGCAAGTGCATTGTTGGGTCTGGCGCATGGCAGCGTCTTCTCGCTATTTCCAACTGTATGCCTCGAATGGTTTGGAATGCGTAAGTTTCACTGGTCTCATATGTCCATCATTTTACATATAGTTTCTACAGCTCACTTTTCCGAAAACTGGGGCTACCTCTCCATGTCGCCTATGGTGGCAGGGAACCTCTTCTCCTTGGTCTTCGGGAGGAATTTAGACGCTCATGAGAATGCCGCGAAACACAAAGGTACCGCTCTCAAGCCAGGCAAAGTGGCCGTTCCTCCTCAATGTCTGCAGGGACTGGAGTGTTACGTCACCACAATATATTTGACGGTGGCAGCGACGTTCTTGTCTATTCTCCTTAGTGTTCTCGCTGCATATAGGGATAAGAAGAAGATAAATGCCGCTAAGAGGAAGAGGGTGGCGAGTGCTCGGGCCGAAGTCTTCTGGGAGGCCGACGAGAGGGGATTATGATCTGATTTCTTAAGCTTGGATGGGCCTTCCTTTCAGGGTCCCCATGGACAGCCGTGTTACAATACCGCGCACTAATATGTTCTAGTAGACACGGCTTCCCTTCGTACAGTGGAATAGATTGTATATTTTTCACGCGGTAGGAACAAATATACTTAGTTGCCACCATTCTGTTTGTTGCCAGATAAGTCGTGTGGCGTACCAGGAAAAGACGAGGTTCTTGCAGCTAATTAGAAGTAAATATGACAAGTGATTAAGGTACGTGTTCTCGATTCATCACTGGCAGAATATTTCTCATTCCTGAATATGTGTTTTCTTTGCCGACCTTGTATTTTTGACCCCTGTCCTGGTCCTATCGTGGGAACTTCAACTCCTCAATCTGATGGTTTCCTGCCAAGAGTCACGCGTGTCACAGTCTCACCCATGTCACAAACATCCAGCAGTAAAGTCGAAACCGCAAGTGCAATAGAAATGCGTTCTTTCCTCCGAACTCCCACCACAAAGCTGTATATCGGACTGTCGCTGCAGCATCTTCTCTATGAAAGGGTCTCCGGCCCTGTTTCTGCCCATTTTCCGCGCATTTTTTGCTGTTCGACCTCGCCCTTTCCATTTTGCCAGCCCACGAACGAAATCCGCCTCTTTATCGCAAAAATGGGATGGGGAGGAGATGGGGAATGGGGAGGATGGATGGAAGCATGAGGACATAATGCCACAACAAGTACAAATAAGCACAGCCACTTTGCCGAGGTAGGACAATGGACAAGAGACGGTCGTCGACCATCACCAACGACGACGGCGACGGCGACAACGATCCCTGCGGCAGCATCAGCAACACCGGTGGCAGCGACTACCGACATTCTGTAGAGGATAGCCGCTCCAGCTGTGGTCAGCAGGCCACCCTTTCATGCACGAACCCGAGTCGACAAATTTGGCCGACACCGTATTTCACCACGACCCTCCCTTACGCATCAAGCTCAAGCTACCCGCGTTGACTGACATGAACCTTCGACGCTCTACTCGGCGCACGTCGAGCATCGCCTCTGGATCTGAGTACCATGCCAGCGAGAAATCTGTCGACATGGATGCACCCAACGAACCTGAAGAGGAGGACGAGACAGAGAAGCCAGTCTTCGGGCAAACCAGATCCGGAAGGAGGATAGTCAAGAAGACTTATGTCGAGAGTACCGAGGGAGAAGATGACGAGATCGTCCAGAATACCGCTTCCACCAGGGCGAAGCGGCCACGCCATGACGATGCAGACGATGAAGACGAGGACGAAGCACCACCACGGCGTTCAAATCGAACCCACAAGTTGAACGACTTCGTGATTAGTGATGACGACGAGAAGTCGCCCAATGGGACGTACGGAAAACGACGCTTGCGACCGAGACCCGCCAAAGCCTCTCAGCCACCCCCGCCTTCAGAACTTACTGCTGAGGAGAAGAGGAGGAGGCAAGAGGCACAGCGAGCCCAGCGCGCGGCGAGACGCCACCAAAGTCGTGCCCCTCAGCCAGGAGAGGAAGACTTCCAGCCGGACCACACCTCATCTGGCGCGTCTGCTGATGGGGACGGGTCTTTCGATGAGGCACCCCACACATCTTCCGACCTAGAGCCCCCACCAGAACCCGAGCCTGAGCCGGAAGAGGCGGACGACCAAGACGATGGAAGGCCTTATGCGCTGAGACAAAGGCAAAAGGTCAACTATGCTATTCCGCCTCCCCTCGAAGAGCTGCCACCACCGCCGAAGAATGGAGGACGGAGTAATGGCAGGAATGGCCGCGGTGGCGGTCCGGGGAAGAGCAAAGGACGTGGATTGGGCTGGAGTGCAAGTGGTGCTGAGCTTGGAAGGTGGATGGGCATGGGCGATGATTCTGTACGTGTATGTTCCTCCAGCGATTTCATTCCTCTGATCATCGTCTAGGATTCGGATTATCCGACGAGGACTCCACGGAAAGGCTTTGGTGGAATGAATCCATTCGGCGCCGTTCCTGCTGGTGGAATGATGCCCGGAGACCTTGCTGCTGCAGGTACGCCTTCGAACCTTGGAAAAATCGGCGATGCAGGTGCGCTTCCTCGTCACTTCCTTCTCCTCATCCGTCTAACGACGTAGTCCAGCTCTTGCCGACGCTGATCCACTCGGCGTCAATCAGAATGTGACTTTTGACGAAGTAGGTGGATTGGACGATCGTGAGTTTCTCTGTGCTTCCGTGGTGTGTTCAGTCAATTGACTATCGTGTAGATATCCATGCCCTGAAGGAGATGACTCTGCTTCCCTTGTTGTACCCGGAAGTCTTCCAAAGGTTCAACGTCACACCACCACGAGGTGTGCTGTTCCATGGTCCTCCCGGGACCGGTAAAACTCTCTTAGCCCGAGCACTCGCGGCGAGCTGCAGGACAGGCGGAAAGCAGATCTGTACGTCGTTTATACTACAGCTGTTGCTTCCCAACCTAAATGCAAAATTTGAACAGCCTTCTTCATGCGCAAAGGAGCGGACTGCTTATCCAAGTGGGTCGGAGAAGCTGAGCGTCAACTTCGTCTTCTATTCGAAGAAGCGAAGAACTCGCAGCCCTCGATCATCTTCTTCGATGAGATCGATGGTTTGGCGCCTGTTCGATCGTCCAAGCAAGATCAGATCCATGCATCGATTGTCAGCACTTTGCTTGCTCTCATGGACGGTATGGACGGGCGTGGGCAGGTCGTCGTCATTGGTGCAACGAACAGACCCGACGCCGTCGATCCTGCCCTTCGGAGACCTGGGCGCTTCGATAGGGAATTTTACTTCGGGTTACCTTCTTTGGAAGCGAGAGAGAAGATTTTGAGTATCATGACGAGGAAGTGGGAAGGATGGGGTGCTTCCGAAGAGGATAAGATGGAAGAGAAAGAGAAAGAAATCAAGGAAAGAGTTCAAGGGCTGGCCAAGCTCACAAAGGGATACGGAGGTGCTGATCTGAGGGTTGGTCTTGCTTTTTGCTGTTTGTGCTCAAGCTGACATCGTTCCTTCACCGCAGGCACTGTGCACTGAAGCAGCTCTGAACGCTATTCAAAGAAGATATCCACAGGTGTATAAGAGCAATGATCGTCTGCTCCTGAAGCCCGAAACGATTGGCGTGGGTCTTCGTGACTTCATGATTTCCATCAAAAGTTGGTTCTATTTTGTCCGTTTTGACATAGAGAGATGTACTAACGTAGATCCTTCCAGAGCTCGTACCATCTTCTGCTCGTTCATCCTCTTCTGCTGCCACGCCACTGCCAAGTCAATTTGTGCCGCTCTTGGACGGCACATTGGATAAGGTCAAGGAAGTCATCCAACGCGTAATGCCGGTTGAAAAGCGACTGACCGCCTTGGAAGAGGCCGAATTCGAAGATGAGGGTGGAGAAGAAGGTGCTCTTGAAAGGGAGATGTTTTCTCAAGGTTAGTTCCTTGCGTCATCCGTGCTGATCACACCGAACCTCATTGTTATTTTTGTTGCTATTAGCTATGCAGAAGCTGCGAGTGTATCGGCCGCGTGTTATTATTCATGGTGCTGTTGGCATGGGACAAGGTTATATTGGCGCTGCTGCCCTGCACCATTTGGAAGGTTACCATGTACAAAGTCTTGAGCTTGGGACGCTGATGGGAGACTCTACTCGAGTACGTTATTCATAGCTTCTGACTATTACTCATATCTAACCGCATTTCCGTTTAGACTGCTGAAGCAGCTATCGTCCAACTGTTTGTCGAGGCAAAGCGAAATCAACCCTCTGTGATCTACATACCTTCACTTGTGGGTTGGTGTGCGGCTGTATCGGAGACGTCTCGATCCACGGTTCGCGCTATGCTTGATACCCTTGCGCCTACGGATCCTATCCTCCTACTTGCCGTCGTCGACGGACGATTCGCAGATCTTCCTCGAGATGTCAAGGCGTGGTTTGGCCCAACGAAAGACAACAGGGTTGAACTCTCGTCGCCGAGTGCATCGCAACGCGAGGCATACTTCAAAGGTCTCCTCAAAGACGTCCAACGTCCGCCGAATCAATTCGCGGACGGCATGCAACGAAGAAAGAGGATCCTGGAGGACCTACCAATTGCCCCACCTATTGAGCCTAGAAAGCCTACTGCGGCAGAGCTTGCTTTGCAGGAGGAGAACGATCAGAAAACGATCACTCTTCTGAAGTATAGGCTTGGGCCTATATTGACGGAGCTGAAGAGGAAGTTCAAGAGATTTACGAAGCGAGCAACAGTCAGTCTTCGTGTTTTCTACTCGTCTCTCGAGTTGGTCTAAGACTTCCCGTTTATAGGAAGAGTATAATTTTGAGGCACAGGATGCCGAGATGAATGGGATGGATACAGTGACCACCACTGCCATCGAGGTTCACCAAGGCCCACATGGAGTCATCGACATCACCGGTGATCAACCAACCCAACTCGTCAACGGAACGCAGGGTGTACCGATGAACGGCATCGTGATGGAACAGCAGCAAATTATGCGACAACTTCCTCCACTCTTTGACATGGACCTGGAAAGGATGCAAGCCGAATTGTTCAAGGGACGTTACCTTACACCTCAGGACTTCCTGGACGACGTTGGCAAGATGGTACATAATGCCGACGTTAGATCTTATGAGGACCCAGAACGTCTTTACAGAGCGCAGGCCATGTTCACTGCAACACAGGTCAGCATTCAGGAATTCGATCCACAGTTGAGGCTCGAATGCGAGAGGATGGCCGTCCGCGAACGGCAGAGGAGAGAGGAACGGAAGAAGGAGAAGGAGAAAAATAAGGGGAAGGAGAAGGAGCAGGACGGCAACGCGCCTCTTGGCACAAGGAGAAGTGCGCGGAACAATGGCCTTCAGCCAGAACATCCTATCACTGACCCCGTCAAACTGGAACGCCGGTTGAAGAGGCAACGAGGCGAAGATGGGACTTCGGGCGACTCTCATGGATCTGAAGGAGAGGCTCATATTGTCGAAGGCGTCGATGGCGGCCGCGATGCTAAACGATCGAGGGTCATCGATGAGCACGACGACGACCGTGATCCATTGGACACTCTCGGACGAACACCTGTCTCAGAGGGTCGACATATCGTTCGGTTCGCTCCTCAAACCGTAGAGCCTCTGCCACCTCTCATGGAAGTGCCAGAAATACAATACCCGATACAGCAACAGCAACATCCCATCCCCATCCACCCGTCACTGCAAGGGCCCCAGCACTTCTTCCCTCAGCCACATTTTGACCAACGCATGGTTGTGGATGAATCTCCTCGCCGTGGTCCTGGTTTCGATCCTTCCTTGTTGAACCCCATGCAGCCTTCAGAAAATCAATTCCATCAGCCGTCGGTGTTTGCTCCGAGACCCAACGACGGTCCATTTAATTTCCCCCCAGTTGGCGCGTACGACCCTTCTGACCCTTTCATGTCCTCACCCCATCCTCAATATCCTTATAACCAACCATCCCAAACGATGACATTCACGCAGTTGCTTACAAGCACGCCAACACCGCCCCCGCGGGCAATGTCGATATCGCGTAGTCCAGCCCCACAACTGCCACGTCAGTCCTCCAGGCAACCTTCCAGACAACCCTCGAGGCACCCGACTCCGCTTGCTGGTCCCTCTACATTACCTGCCGAGCCAGCCCCGATGGCTGTCGAACGCAGCCCGACACCTCCTTTGCCCGACTTCATTGTCTCGAATTCCTTGGTCTCCGACCTGCGTCAGCTCCTTGTTGAGAAGACGGCTGGGTTAACAATTGAACAACTCGAGCAGCTGCGAGCGACGTGCCTTAGTTGTATATGGCGCCATCGAAAGGAGTGGGAGCGGGATGACCTGGTTCGAGATTTGATCAGGGATGTAAACGACTTCGTGGACGAGGTACGGGAGCAAGAAGACGCTTCTGATGCATGACGATAGAGCTTCGTCGTTCACCTTTTTTATTTCAAGTAAAGAAGATATAATTTTCCTGGACTTTGGTTTATTTCTTTCTCTTTGGGCTCGGCCTTTTTGCCCTTATTGCTATTCCCTTCGTTTCTTTTGACTCTGTACTACCCCTGTGCCACTAACTGCCATGTATTACATAACTGCATTGCTTCTCCACGCCCATAGTATTTTAGATACATCCAATGGCACTGATTACCCCCAAGAATGCCCACCTTGTTACCCTGAGCCCGGATTTCAAGTTACGGAAGCTCAGACTTGTTCCTTGATTGATTTTTGAAGCTAGTATATTTTTCATGGCAAAGTTATCCTTTCTTTTTTCTTGCCAATCTACTCCTAATCTCCTCCAGTTAGGATGATGGTGTTGCTCGAGGTTCCGCTTGAAAGTCGTGCCCTGATATTTCCTATTACGGCAGGCGGACTGCCAAAACGGGTTCCCGCAACAAAAAGATTCTCGAGGTCAGACATGGGATGATCGCCAGGGGAAGCACTCAAGTGATCTGTTCTCAGGCCTCTGGGAATCAATTCATGGAGACATATTTTCCAGCCTCTTCCAATTGGCAATAAGTTCATGTGGAATCGGATCGCATGCCTGCTCTGTCCAGATAAAATTTTTATCAAGAATGTACATGGAATTTACTTGCCATGAGGTAGTCGAGCGCCATTTTTGCTATCCTTGATGAAGGAAGTATGCCAGGCTTTCGAGGTTGGGTTAACTCGGCGCATATATCTTCCAGGACTTCTATTACTTCCTGACTGTTGGGAGTTGCATATGCCAGCCCGTCAGACCAGGTCCGATGGAAGGACTGTCTACGCAATAAATGAAAAATAGAATGATGACCCTTTCCATATTGCATATTACTCACTGCTCAGTGACTGAAAAGGAGTCGAAGTCTCGTAGCAGCCCGGATAAGTGAAGTATTGCCTTCGTGTGTATGTCTGAATGGATGAAGAACCTCCCAGCTCTCGCAGGATCATGCAAAAACGTCCAAAACGCCTCCAAACGTACGCCCATATAAGAGTGCTGGTAGACGAGTGACGATATGGGCTCAATTCGCTTTTCGAGGCGTTTATACGCGACCATGGGCATTACTGGCCCAAAGCTGTCGGGGGTCGGTACGGCTTTCCCAATAGAAAGGATAAACAGAAGTTCGTCAACGCGATCATAAGCGCTCAACGCTCGGATGAAGAATTCATCGAGCGCTTTCATGAATCGCGAAAAGATTGGCTTCGTAGGTTGTCGGGACTAAGAAGGTGGCAGCCCATCAGAACACTCTTCCGATTTCAGAAATTTTACTCACAGGAAGATCGAGATAATGAGGAAGGTCAAGGAGGGCATCTATATGAGAAGCGAGCTCGAGAGGAGGCGACGAAGATTGCGACGATAGTGGAACCCGTATTAATGTGACAACCTGCCGGAATTTCTGGAAATCCAATGGCTCCGGTAGAGAAGTCAAAGTCAAGACATTGATCCACCTGATCTGAATGTCAAATTGCTCTAGGTCTTCCATAAGCGCAGCGGTAGGAGAGGAGCGCGCCCAGTGGTAGTCCCAGTGATATATTGCATATATCCATCCAACTTGACAATCATCAGTTCAATTGCTCGAGCACCTAGCAAGGTGGCGAGGAACTCACGGTAGGAATTTATGTTGTCACTTCGAGGAGGACTGCTCATGATATTTATGCATAAGGACGTGATTTCCGCATTTATATTGCCAAGATCCACATAATACTTCTGACAGCGCCCGGGGTCTTCGAGGAAGTTGTAGAAGGACGCGTGAAAGAAGCGGACACCACCCTTATGTGTGTTGGGATCGGGAAGATACACAAGGGAGCCAATATCCCGGAGAGCAAGATATGCGTCGCCGGCCCTAAGTCCAAGAAGCTGCTCCACGAGAGTCAGGATCTCATCCGAGTGATGCATATCGTCGAGGAACGCGAACTGGGCACTGAATCGAGTGTAGCTGTGAAGCAGGATGACTCTGATGATATTGAGAATACGCGTCATCCTGTCCTGGTTGTGACTTCCTCTCAGGATTTGCATGTATAACTTGTCGAGTTCCACGAATGGCGACACCGCCTGCGATGGCTCAGTCGAGTTTAACGAGGCCATTATCTTCTCTAGTTGATCGGTGGGGCGATAGTATGGGTTGTCGACGAATTTAACCGCAGTCGAAGCATAAATAAATTGGCCCATAGATCTAAAAGTGAGAACGTCCAGGGTGTCTTTCCCTGGCCATGGCTTGGGTACCGCACGCATGATGCGCCGATGCGCCCGGCTCTCGTGGATCCGAGAAAACTCTGCCTTGAGGTAGTTTCGAATGTCCTCGTCGACAGTGGAGGAATGATTGAGCTCGCACCGGGTCGTGATGAGCTTCAGAGGATCTTCGTCAAAGACGTCTTGGATCCAGGTTTCCGGCCGACTGGCGATAAGGAAACACACTGGGAGCTGCTTAGTTGCATTGGCGATTAAATCTAGAATTTCTGTTTGAGTGTTCTCGTTGCTGCATTCATCCAGACCATCGATAATAATGGCTATCGGCCACAGTTTACTATTTTGCACAAGCCCTGATAGGCGCTCGAACGGATCGACAATTAGCTTCTGCAGCTGTATATCGATGGATTTGTCGACGATGGATGGGTCCTGTCGCACGATTTCCTCAATGAGCGGCGCAATTCCGACCACCGATTGCGAGAGCTGAAACGCGATCGTCAAGAAGAGATTACGCGCATGGTTTCTTCCTGGAGTCGTCCTCGAGAAGAAATACGTTGCAGCTAGTTGCCTTAATCTCTCCAAGATTTCTGCGATCGTTTGTGCGATAGCTGATTTTCCAACGCCTGCTGGGCCATATAGCCACAGAACATTGGTGGATCGGTCGATATTCGCTACCCATTCGAGGATCGAGTTGATGATGGCGATTCGAGTCTCGGGATGACACCTAGGTGGTGGGTAGCGTTCGGCTGAATCATGGGAAGCGCCAACCGATATTGCTCCTTTGAGCAGCTCTAAGCCTTCAGTTTACCCGGATTTATCAGTCAAACATTCAAAGTGTATGCGGTGTAGGAAATACCGGTAGGACCATGGAAGTTGTGTTGGATAAAATTCCCTCCTGTGATAAGGACCTGGCTCTCGCCCTGAAAAGAAAAGAATGGTCCATGAGACATATAACACTGAAGCTCTTCTGTGGGTTGGTAGGTGGTTCAGAAGAACAGTTCTTTTCAAAATTGGATGCGTTGCCCATGATCTTATCTTATCTCGCTTAGGATCATCACATTTAATAGATAAGCGCCTGTATGACGTTCAGCAGGGTTGGTTATACAAGAACAATTTGCACGCCAGAGAAGGGTTAACAATAAGGTAGAAGAAGGGTGATCATGGCGCAGCTTCGAGAGCAGGAAAAGGTGATCATTCTACACGCTTCACTTTCATCGGCACTTGAGCGCCTTTCTGCCCACTAACCTTCGGCCTTGGCAGGATGGAGCGATGGTTTTCGATCTTCGTACCCGGTCCATCTGGAAGCTGGAAGGTATAGTTCCGAATCAACACCGACAAGACCGCCTACGGACAATCCATCAGTCGCACCACGAAAACGGCAGTAAGTGTACGCGCCTTAAACTCCGTCAGGGCAAAGCTCTTCCCAAGACAAATCCTCGGCCCATCCGAGAACGTCAGGATATGCCGGTATCCCTGGATCTCCTTCGCCCTGCTGCAGCCGGCCGTCTCGAGCCACCGCTCCGGCTCGAATTCCTTCCCGTTAGGGCCCCAGAACACCTCTGCGCGGTTCATGTACGTGATCGGTGAAGTGATGGTAGTGCCTTTGGATATGACGAGGTTCGAGACGGTGTCACCGTTTGCGGTCAAGATAGGCGAGTTGAAGGGGATAACATCGTCTTCTGCGGCCTGAGCGGCATTACAGACTTCAGACAACGGTAGCATGGGGATGCGGTAAACGTACCACACGCGTCGTTTCTCTCACCGGTGGATGAAGTCGCAGGACTTCTTGAGCAGCGGCGTCCAGGTAGGGCAGGGAAGCTGACAATTGGTCGAAGGTAGGATCGTTGCCAACGAATTGAGAAAGCTCGTCACGCAGTTTTTGCTGTTTCTCCGGCTTGCGGGCTAGTTCGATTAGTGCCCACTGTTAAGCACCGTCAACATAAATTCATTGAATGACGGTTCTTGCTGGTAGCTTACTGTCAGGCTGACTAACGAGGAATATTTCATGAGGACCAATCAAGTGTCTCGGCAGCTACGGAACTTACTGGAAGTCGTTTCGTATCCTGATGTATACATTTGAGCAGTCAAGCTTAACGAAGATGTAAATGGCTTACCTGCTAGCAAGAGCACGTTCTGGAAACAATGAACTAACAGATGTAGCATGATTTGGACGACAGGCGTACCATCTGCAGTAATCAAACATTCAGCAACTGCAATGAAGGCCGCGGAGAAGACATGATTTCATACTTGGGCTAAAATCTCCTCTTGTGACATTCCTAACGACGAATTTGTCGTCTCAGCCTTCACTATCAAACCATTAGCTTGGAATACGAGTCAGACTACATAAGCAACTCACTAAGAAGGCCAATGATCGATTTTTCTTCCGACAATTGTTTTCCTTCTTTTTCTCTCCTGTTCCTCGCAAGGAGTTCGTCTGCAATATCGCGCATAGTATATCTTAGCCTCCTGAGCATCCGATTCTTCTTTGTCGGAAGGTTCTGCAGCGTTGGGAATACCGGGCCCATCAAGAACACAAAACGTGAGAGGAGGCTGGCGTCGTCACTTCCGAAGGACTCGAACACATCCACAATGGCGGAGTCTTCCCCGTCGAGGGCATGGAAGTCATGCCCGAAACCTGCGATTCCTACAGAGTCGAGGCTGCAGCAGGTCAGGTGCCGACGCTGATGCCTTGAGATAGGCGCTTACGAGATGTGATTCATCCTATTTGGTGTTAGCAGGAGGATGGCAGCCTGGACAGCATTACGTACCAGATCTGAACATCGATGGATGCTTCACCAGATCCTGCGTCGAGCATGGCATCCCAGATGGCTTTCATCTAGCCTTCGCGTAAGTTAAATGAGGCCACAAGGTATATCTCGGTCCGACCTTGTACGCGGCGTCGTAGAAGATTGGCGTCAGCTTTCGAATGGCAGCATTGCTGAAGGCAGGAGACAATGCCTTGCGTTGTCGACGATGACTATCTCCTTCGGCCCAAAGCAACCCACGACCAAACTGTTGGTAAATGAACACACGGTGTCACGGGAGGATATAAAACGAAACGCACCAAGTTCTCGATGAACACCCTGGCCAGTTTCGTCTGAATGTACCCGAACGTCTCCTTGGAGTAAAAATGTGCGTTCGCCCTCGGGTCGCAGATTACAATCCGGCTCGACCCAAATCCACCAGGAACACGGAAAGCAGGCCCGTATTGCAACGCCCACTCCTCGTACACGGCTCCAGGGTCCTCTGCCTCGTTGATGTGGCGATACAAGCCAAAGAGAAGACTTGGGCTAGCAGGTCCGTTTAGTCGCGTCGTCTTGTCGGACCGAAGGCTCTGGACCTTCCTCCAGGCAGCAAAGAAAAGCCAAGCAAGGGCAAAAGGTAGGCCCACATCCGTCAACCAGCGGGGTGAGATGGTCTCAAAGGACCGTGTCGCCGAGATGGTCGTGTTCATAGGCGAGGATGGGGGGATAAGCAACGAGGGGAGGGAGGATTCTATTTCTGGTTACCCGTCGCCACGATTATGTATCTGTACGACTAGCGCCTTCTGCTAGGATGCTCAGCCGAGAAGCCTGAGCGCATATAATTCAAGAATCAAGGAACATGACACTACTTCTTATGGTCGTCGGTCTTCATTCCCCTCGGTCGGCTGTCATATTTTGTAACTTGTGGGCGCGATTAGCTATGCAAGAGAGTAGTAGCTCTGAAAGCGCCGAATGGGATTTGGTCCATAATGGAATTAGTCGTTCAAGCAGACGTCAAAAACGTCAAAGCCCGATTTTGCGGTCTCTCCTGCAGAGAAGCTCAGGTTCCATGTGACTGCTTCCTCAGCAAGGAGTCCTGAAGAAGGCATGAAGACGTTATAAATAAATCAGACGACACATTGGACAACGAAACGGCGTACCAAAAGACTCTTGGTCATGCATCTATATGATATTTTCCTAGGGTCTGAGATAACATTTTAAGAACCTTTGATCCTCAGGTCGACCTCAGGCAGTCTTCTACAGACCAAATGGTTGAGACATGATAACTTGACTTTGGTCAGTGTTTTGTGATTGGCAAAGGAAGTAGATATTTCGGTTTCCCGGATTCGCTGGTGGAACTGGGTTGAAGTACAGAACAGACACCAGAACAGACACCAAAGGATTTCGGAAGTGACCGGGCGGTACCTCGAATAAAGCGGTGATTGCCGGTTTCCTCAAAGGTGTATTACGTCACCATCCACTTTGGTCCCAGCCCCAGTCATTTCGAAAGCCCCTCTATATCTACACCTTTGTGTTCCACCGAACTTCGGTTAATCGCGTTGGAAGACGAGAAATTAGGGCGAGATAGAAAGCACATCACTCCAGAAATCGTAAGATGCCACCCCGCCTCAATAAACGACAGCAGCGGGAACTCGAGGAACTCGAAGCGCTTGCGTCCACAAAGCCATCGGCGCCAATTGACGCGTCTAGCGAGGAAGAAGATGCACCAGGCCCCAGTTACAGTCGAGGGGGTGGTGGTTTTGCAAGTGTGGGTGTTGATCTCGTCCCTCTGTCGATTCTTATGGAATGAAGTTTAGTTGCTTGTTCCAGACGATGACAACGACTCTGAAGAGGAAGAGGCAAAAACGATGAAGTCTAAGAAGGTGAGCTATCTACCTTACTATTTACCTGGTCTGACATGCCTGCTAGTCAAAGAAAAAGAAGAAAAAGACCACCGAACCTAATCTAGCCAGCCCACCACCAGCCGTGAAGGACACGCCGAAATCTACGCGAACGAGTACACCGTCTGCTCCAGCGAAGAACGAAAAGAGGGCTCTGAAGAAAGCTAAAGCGAAGGAGCGGAAGGCCGCAAATGAGGAGTTGGATCAGGCTCTGGCAGAGCTATCTATTCAGTGCGTCCGCGACTGCGTTCGGTCTCGAACACACCTCATCCCCCTGCTAGATACCCTGCGTCCCAGAAGATCTCACATAGTGCAAGTGGAAAGCAGTCGCTGGCCGCCCTTCTATCCGTATCTCTCCAGAATCTGGACGCAGAAGCCGAGATGCGTAGGTTCTTCGGCTCGAAAGTCGTACAAGCCACCAAAGCCGAATCATCTTCAAGTCGGAAGAAAGCGCCTACCGTTCGGTCGAACTTGACACGGCCTCAAGCAACGTGGTGGGCTGCGAAAGGTCGAGAAGGTCTTTCACTACGATCCCTGACGCCAGAGGAGGAAGCAGCCAAACTTACTCGCCAATTGTGGGAGCCTCTCCAAGAGAAATGGTGGACGATCGAGTACAGCAAGAAGTACAAGAGCATGACGAAAGCGTTTATGCAGACTGTGCTGTCTGGAGGTATGTCTAGATGCATTTTCAAACGAAGGCTGTTGTCGAATCTGAGTCAGATCCACAGGGCTTTTGGGATCTACTCGGTACTCTTCCATGGCATGCCGATACGCTTCTCCAGATCTCCGAAGTATATAGACATCGAGAAGGTGCAATTGCTTGATGTTTCTGACTCTTTTCTGACGGCTTTTGTTCTAGAACATGCTCAGGCAGTCGATTTCATCGACAGGGCTATGTTTACCTACGAGCGAGCTCTCATTGGTGCTTTCACTTTCACAAGCGGTCTAAATCGCCTAGACTTTGACCGTGTCGAGAACCGGCCGTTCTTCCTCGCCGTACATCGTCAAGTCTCGTGCGTTTCTATTGTTACTCTTGTCTGAAAATATCTCATCTCTAAATAGAGATCTACAACGGAGAGGATGTGTGCGAACAGCGTTCGAGTTTGCCCGACTTATGTACTCGCTTGACCCATGGAACGATCCTCATGGTGCATTGTTCCATCTGGACTTCGTGGCGATCAAGTCGGGGATGCATCAATGGCTGTTGGATGTTTACGACGTCTTTGAAGAACGTCGTAAAGATTTTTCTGGGAAGCAGGATACTAGGATGAATCCTGCCCTTCTACCTGGTTGGTCATTTGCTCGTGCGTTGGCTTTGAAGGTAGCAGAGGACGCGACAAAGGAAAAGGTCTGTGCCCCTCGACCGTCACTCCTACTTCAATTGTTTATATGGTCATAGGATCATTCGAAGAGCAGAGCAGTGCTAAAAGAAGCCGCTCATGACTTTCCATCGATTGTTCTCCTGCTGGCCGACAAACTCGACGCCACGTTACCTGCGAACCTCCGTGCGCATCGCGACTTCAGGATAGAGACAGAAGCGCTGTACGTTCTCTTGTCTCTAATTTAGGCCTGCGCTCATTATGTACCCGCTGTAATAGATCTATGTCACCTCCTGCAGGGGTCCTGCACCTATTATCACATCTCTACGTCCAGCGTTCGGCGCCCGTCTGGAAAGACCATGCCGCGTGGTTTACCGCGACTATAACGGAGGCGTTCTCGACCCTTCCGTCGTCCTTGCCTACCACCGAGCGTAAGAAGGCGTTTCTCACGCAGTACCAAAACCTCAACCTGCGATACTCGGTGTATCGGCACGTCATGGTGCTGGAGACGTCCTACCGCCGCCTCTTCTCGTTCATCCCGAGGCAAGTCCTCGAGGCCAAATCACTCTCGTGTGACCCGCTCCCTCCGCCAACGTCGATCAGTCAATATGACCAGGAATTTTTCCAGGCCATAGATGATATTTATTCGCCGAGGATGAGGAGTCGGCGGCAGCGCGAGCTTGACGAGCGGCGGCTTGCGCAGCTCCTGCCGGATGCGGCGTTCCGGCAGCAACTCCAGGCGTTCTTTGAGGGAAACCCGCGGTTGCAGGAGCGTTTCCCTGGAGGCATATTCCAGTTCGCGCAGCTGGCGGGCCAGCTTCCGCCGGATGTTCTCGAGGACATGATGCTCATTGAGGCGATGGACGCGCCGCCGGGAGAAGGGCCTCCAGGAGCGATGCCTGGTGGTTTGGGCAACATGCAGGAGGACGATGGGAATTTCGTGGAGGTCAACTTCAATCCTGGCGACATTGAGAGAGCGCCGGTGCCTGTTCCCCCTCTTGTCCAAGTCCAGGATAGTGATGAGGAAGATCTCGAAGATTCAGATGAGGAGGAAGAGGAAGACATTTCTGTAAGTGCTCTTGTTGCAACATCATGACTCGTTGAACTTCAACCGATTTGCTTCAGCCTATGCCTCGCATGTTGCGGAACATTCTTGGACGACTCTGGGGAAGAAGTACGGTCGCTGAGGAGTCATCGTCCTCTGACGAAGAGCCTCCTCGAGATGACACCGGAGTCAATTAAGCCTCTCTGCAACGTTCTTTGTTATTGTCAAATTCAGAATCAATTTCCTCTCATTTCACAGGTCTTGTATGCGTTACCGAACGTGAATGTTCTCATGTCAAATCCTGGTCACCGCCTATTTTCCCATGTTGAAGGCGACTTGACGCCGTGGTTAATATGTATGCCACCGAATGACTCTGAAATCTTTCTGGAATGACGAGAAGCTGATGATCTTACGACACCAGGCTAGCAAATACGGCTGAAACACGCATTTCTCGCGTACGTTCGAAGTCGGGGGATTGCGGGTTGCTCGAAAAGGAGGTCCCCGCTCGCCTTGCGTTCACCCGTACATGTCGGCTGCACTAAAAATAGTTCTCGCGATCTATTCTTGTCGCATATTCCTTCGCGCTCTCATCCCGAGTCAAGCTTTCGGCTTTTTTATCGTGCATCCCTTGACTCCAGCTGATCTTTATCCTTTGATCGCGGTCTCTCGAAAGGTATAAGAGCAAGACGGTCGTTCACTAATTCCTCAGCCTTCCTAGGACACACAATAGTTCTCTCATCACTAACACTCAACAATCATGTTCTCCTTCAACTCTTTGCTCGTCGCCGCCTTCACTTCTGGTCCGTTACCTCAGTAGGAGACAACAGACCGGCTGACCTTCTCTTTGTCTAGCCGCTGTCTTTGTTAACTCACAGACGATTCCTGCTAACTGTACCCGTACCTACACGGTTCAGTCTGGCGACTTCTGCGACAAGATCTCGGCTGCTCAGAACGTGTCTACGTGCGCTCTCGTCTTACCCTTTGCATGCACACCTGCTGACCGTCTCGTTGAAGTTATCAGCTGGCGACTGTTAACACTGGGATTATCAACCCTGAGTGCACCAACCTTTTTGTCGGAGAGGTATGCGTAGCCGGATATCTTTTTATCCTTGTTTTTGTGACTCATGAACATTAATTTAGGTTATCTGCCTCGGGCTAGAAGGCCAGGATTGCACCCAAGTCTCGGTCGTCACTGCGGGCTCGGATTGCAACACCATTGCCACTGCGGCTGGCATCAGCTTCGCGGATTTGCTTAGCAATAACCCCAACGTCGACGCTCAATGTACTAACATTTACGGTGGCGAGGTAAAAGCTCAAATACAGTCCTCTCAGCCGAGCAATTCTAATTTCGTTGCACCGGAATTCCAGGTTCTGTGCGTCGCTGCCCCTGTTGCAAACTAGAAGTGCAGGGACAGTGCCGTAATAAGAAGGGGTTGTATGGTGGATCGAGACCTTATCAAGTTGTTATCAAGTCTGGACTTTGCGCCTCAGGTCGATCGTGATATGACGCAACGGATCAGTAGCAATGTGGCGAATATACCTTATTCATCTCGCTTGAATTCATGCTCCCACCTGTCACAGTGTATAGGATTCCGTCGTGACTTTTACGCTCTCAGAGAGTCGAGACCTTGGCTTTATGTAAATGTCCTGCTCCACAACCTCTCATCTACCTGCTTACGCCTTGATCACAATCGTGAATCAAGAACCTGTTGAAACTGTCCGGTGCGAGTCACAGACTTTAGGCTAATAGTGATTTTGGCTGTCCGACTTCATCGTGCATTCATTTAGATAGGTGACATTTCAAGCGAATCACGAGGCCTTTCCCGCCGAGTATCGGGACATTACTCCTTTACAAAGTCTAGTATGGGATCGAGCATTTGGCACCTCGATTCCTTGTATGTCATACAGCTTTGTTATGTGCATGAGGCCTAGGGTAGTTTTCTAGAGACCGAAGTGAGCGTGTGGACTTTTCGTCTGACAGCAAAAACCCGTATCGATAGACCCACTTTCGAAATCCAGCACTTTTGATATTTAGTTGTGGAGAGCGCCGAACGAGTTTCATGGTCACAACTGGTCGAAAGACCTTCCGAACTGCCTCTCCTTAGCCTGAAATTTCACCACTTCGAGGCATTTTGGATGGTTTGTACCTGAGCGCTGTATTTCCGAAGTGGGCTTACTGAGCTCCTGCTTCTCTGTGCCTTAATACTTGTAATGGCTCTCTATGGACGAGTTGACTAGCCATTTCAGTCTCATGGAAGAAGCCCATGCCTCATTCTCATGCCGTCAAGTATTGATATCGATGTCATTGGTGCCAAGGGAATTACTCCCTTGCCCCGCCCCTTTATTTCGCTCTGAATATCCGGCATTTTGATAAAAGCACCACTCAGGGACTCCAAGGCATGATTCACCCCTCAACACTTTGCAACACTTTCAATTCCTGCCAGACCACACGTCGGAGATCTCCATTGCAGGTTTACATCTGGGAATGAACAAGCATACGTGCCCCATACAGCCCTCTACCTCAATAAAGAGTGGACCTTCCTGAGTGTTGAAGCGATGCCATGAGGCTCATACTTATCAGATACACATACTGGTAACCACACTCTTTCGGCTCCTGCTGTCGTGTATTCTGGGAAAGACCGATAAATTCGCATTCACGCTGCCCGTATGCCCATCATGATAGATAAGGGCTACGTTGCCGAAGGTATCCTGGACGGCTCTATGTGCCACCCTACGGTTTCGAAGTCGGTTGGCAACAAATGTGTGCCGCCGGCCCGCGGCGGCGGCAGTAGGGGCGCTGATGTCGCATCGAACCCAAATAAGGCAATTATCACCCAAAATAGTGTTCACGCGCCGCTCGAAAGACTTCGCATTGTTCTCGAAGACAGCGATCCGGTCTCACATTTATTTGTTCGAGATGACTAATTCGTTCCTTGACATTGGACACCTGCACCCGAATTGTTTGGTATTGAGATATGAACTCCTACTTTGAAAGGCTATACATCTCAGCACGGTTTTCCTACATCGCACTAGATGTTTCTTTAGTCTGCTTGCTTGGGTAACAAAAAAAAATGAAGGGTGCAAGAGATGATGGAAGATGCACGGCAACATTCTATTAATAAGTTGCACGCCAACGGCTGACGTATTCTGTCAAACCTTATTGCCCAGCTTCGCTCGGGGCCCGATTTCAGCGCTCTTGACACCATTCTTCCTATTTAAAAACATGGAAACAGTTTTGAAACATTTTTTAAGCGTTGGAAAGCTCGTCTCGAAGTCGGAAGAAGTGCCTAGAGACCATCTTGATATGGATGTACTGAGCGAATTGACGAAGATTGATCGCCTTCGTCCCAAGACTTTCTCTTTGGGGACAAATTCTACATTCATTTTATTTTCGAAGGTCTTCCTTCCTTCAGATATGTTGATCAGAATAAAGGCTGTACTGACTACTTATGGTCGAGACCAGCAACCTAACTTTGAGCTATCGTAGGTAGATGGGAATTTTATTCGGTGATAGCCGGTCTGACCAAAGAAATGACCGCAACTTTGTCGGATACTTTTACCCAAGTCAAGTCCCCTCATGCCATGCAGAACCTTCATTCAATGACTGATCCAATTTTTTTCCATTTCAAGGTTAGCGTCAAGCGATCGTGGTCCTTGGAAGAGCTCCATGCAGGGCCGTATCGCCAAGCAGGCATATTGCTACCAGGGCCCGCCTCATTTGAGACGAGATTCGGGCGATGAGACCCACACGCACATACCCATTCGACCATCGGAATAACAGTATTTCCCTGCAGGGGACTCTCTCAGATATGGAAGAGCCTTGAGGCTTACAATCGATAATAAACAGACTTTAGATAAAGGGGATGGGTTTCCAATCGCTCGCCCGCGCTCGCATATTACGATGAACCTTCCACCAGGACCTACCTATCTCCTCCGCCTCTTCCCTAGCTATGCAATTCCCTCCACTCTCGTCTACTTCTCGCTCCGCAATCTTGCGAACTGGGCTACTTTCAGCATTTCTTCATGGCTTCTAGTTTTCGTCTCATTCCTAGCGCGACCGCTGTTTTTCTTCGCCCAGGTCCAGTATGCCAACCTCATCAACAAGCGTGAGGCAGCAAAAATGGGAGCCGTACTGGCACCCACTGTCAAGGCGTCAGGGCTACAAACCATCAAAATAATGGTCGAGACTCTTAGGGAGGGATATCCAGGTTCGAGGAGTCCAAGGCAACAGTCTCCCCTCCCGCGCTAATTTCGTCTATCTGTTAGGGGAAGATTTTCGCCGTTGGGCGGAAGACTACGGGCATACCTATCAACTTAATTTGTTGAAAGATACCGCCGTAAGTCCCATCGCCGGCTCATTTCCTGCCTATCCCCAGTCTTACAATTCGCCCGACGTAGCTCTTCACTGACGATCCCGAAGCCGTCAAAGTACGCTTCCTTCATCTCCGCAGGGCAGAGGTGCCCAGTCGTCGGATCGTGACTAATTTTCACTTACATGACAGGCCATCCTGGCAACCCAATTTGATGCATTTGAGAAAGGTGAGCAACAAATTCTTGTGCGTTGATAGACTTCCGTCTGGGCTTACTTCTCGAACACAGGCCCGATATTCCAGGACCAGTTTCACTCCCTTCTGGGGACAGGAGTATTCAACACTGATGGTAAGCAACGCAACTTAATCTTAACGGACATTAAAGCCTCATTTTTCTTCTGACCAGGCGAAATGTGGAAGTACGTTGAATTGCGTTGAAGTTTTATAGTTCACTTGACGGCTGCACGCTAAATCAACAACTGGTCTAGATTCCATCGCAGCATCACGCGTCCGTTCTTCAGTCGAGAACGGATAAGCGACTTCGACATTTACGCTCGAAATTCCGACCTGTCGCTCAAACAGGCGAGACAGCGTCTGCATGAAGGCTATTCCATAAACTTTCAGGTGTGTTTTTTGTCCTCTTCGGCTCTCCGGGCACGTTGAGAAACTTGTGACAACATAGGACCTCGTTTCGCGCTTCACCCTCGATTCTGCAACGGAATTTCTTTTTGGGCACAACGTCTCGTCATTGTCAGCTGGTCTCCCATATCCACCGTCTTCGTCCCATTTAACTCCGGCTTCCTTCCACTCTCATCCGGCGACCATCTTCGCAACGGCATCTACCGAGAGTTCTCTTCTGGCGTCGCTGCGAACTGGACGCGGTCCCGAATGGTCCCTGTTCGAATTCTGGCAAGATAGAATTCAACCGTTAAGGGAAATCATAGACAACTTTACGGAGCCGGTTATCAAGGAAGCGATCGATCGAGCTCGTGTCCAGGATAAGGGCGCTCGTCGTGGTGAGGAGGGCACGCTGCTGGAATACATGCTCCAGCACACGCAAGGTTTTTTTGTTTCTTCTGCCACGAGCCTTTAACGTGTCTGATCGTTTCCCACCTAGATCCCCAGATCTTGAAGGACGAGGTGCGTTGTGGTCCACGTGCAAATGGCCAAGAGCCTAACGCCCATTTCTTCCAGGTCGTCAATCTGCTCGTGGCCGGACGCGATACCGTACGTTCCGTCATCATCGATCTCTATTGCCCTATCTACTTGTCGCCTAGACCATGGCACTTCTCACGTTTTCGATGTACCTGATGATCCAACATCCTCACGTCGAACATCGCCTTCGGCAAGAAATATACGACGTCGTAGGTCCATCAGGGCGCCCCACATACGATCACATGCGCCAGATGCGATTTGTTAGGGCGTTTCTCAATGGTACGTCATCTTTTGACCCTGAGCTAACACAAACTGAGCGTGCTTGGAATGGCAGAGGTTCTGAGACTTTATCCTTCTATCCCCCTTAATGTCAGGTGTGTGCATCTGCCTCGTTTTCTTGGCCGAAAAGTTTTGACGACTCCAACCTGTGCGCAGGCGAAGCGTGAGGCCAGTTGTCCTTCCCACCTCAGATCCTGAGAGAAAGCATATTTATGTCCCGAAGGACACGGTGTCAGTGGCGTTTCCTTAGCTCGAATGGTATAGTACTAATAATATTTACTCGTCGTAGGTGCACGTTTTCCGTCTTTAACATGCATCGCCGAACAGACCTCTGGGGTCCTGACGCAGAAAAATTCGACCCTGACCGTTTCCTCGACGAGAGGCTGCACAAGTATCTCACACCAAACCCATTTATCTTCCTCCCCTTCAACGCTGGGCCGCGGATTTGTATCGGGCAGCAGGTGCGTACCCTTATTTCTTGGCCGCAGCCAGCCTATCAAGCGGCTGAACGTGTTCTTCTCTTTGTCAGTTTGCGTACCATGAGGCCACTTTCTACCTCGTGCGGCTCCTCCAGCAATTTACCGGCTTTGAGATGGACCGGGAGATAAATCAAGCGCCTCCCGCGAAGTGGGCTTCGACGGAAGACAGAAGGAAAGATGAACAGGTACATCCTGTCACACATCTGACACTTTCTATTGTGGTACGGCCTTTCTCTGCGTGCCGTTGACGCTCATCCTGATTTCGATGTCTTTTCAGGGTGGCTTTTGGATGAGGATGAGGGAGTTGAACGTTTGAACCCCGAGGCGACGTGATAATCCCTGATATTGTGTTGATACAGGACCGCGTTTCCTCCTTTTTCTTTGCTTGATATGATCATCGTGTTGTAATGTGCGCCTCATGTCCGGATAGGAAACACCTTCGTGCTATGCTTTCAGTTAGCTTTCCCCTTTGATTTGCCCTTTGTTGAAAAAGATAATAGTTTTGATTTTGTGATATGTTAGGAGTGTAAACACTGTGCAGTCAATAATAGCCCTAATACGTCCTCGTGATCAATTGCGGGCGGTGATCGAGTCTAAGTCCTGCCCCAAAGAGGAAATAATAACCCGAAATAGAACCTCTCAAGAAGCAGGCTTCTTTGGCTTCTTACCTCACTTCTTACCTCATGGCCATCACCACTTCAACGAGCCTGTCTACGCGGAAAGACGTGCAATACCCAAAAAAGCTGCCAAGGGCTGTGGGTCGTCTACCCAGTCCTAAATCTGCTCCTGGTGAATTGACCGTCTTGAAGTGGCAGCTGACTTCGAAGAATGTGGGCTACCATTTCTTAAAAGGCTCACATATGCGCAATATAACGTGCTCATAATGCCTGGAGTGCGTAAAACTCTCAATAAATCTTCTATTTATTGCCTTGCTCTCGCTGAGTCGCTGGCAGTTCCACCTTTCGTACGTACGCAGTCCCTCGATCCTTGTTTTCGCATCAACTTTTGAATGAAATAATGCTTCTCTCCCAACAGTAGGGAGTCTTCTCTCTCAATTTCGCTACACTCGACCTTCGGCTGTCATCCTGGCCGTCGAGTCTTGAACGTGCCTCACGTGCCTCGGAGGCATAAAGATGCAAAATTCAATAATTTCGCTTTGTTTCTGCGTGGCATTGATTAGAACGAATTTTTTAGGCGAATTTTATCCCCTTTTGTGGACCTCACAGCGCGCTCAATAAGAGACTGCCAGAGTTAGGGGCTTTCTTCCGTAAGTGGAAGATCATGTTTGGAAGAGGCGCTGCCTAACAACAAACGCGCCAAGCCTGTGAGCGCAATCGCTTTGCACACTGAACGTTGAACTCGGTTGACCTCTTCTTCGCCACTTCCAGGTTCTCTTCAATCCAACCTCTGCGTCCGACAAGACGATCATAGAAGTAATGAGCCCATGCTGAGGACTATCGTGAGGCCCTTGGTCTCATCGTTTTGCTCCCGTACTGCGACTCAAGACCTGCGACGAAATGATTACTGTTTGGTGAAGGCCCAAAGTGTACCCCCGCCTCTTCTATATCTTCGAGAACGCTCTGTTCGTTGCTTCGCTGCGACTGCTCTTCGAGCTCTAGAAAACGAGTCCACGCTTTCGAAGGAGCCTTACAGTCGCGTACCGCCACATGCCTCTACCACCCTCATTGGCAACGACGCTGGGAACACAATCCAAGGCCGCCCTCTCGAGGTTGCTGTCCTCTTGCCTCCTCCGCCACCGCCATTGCCTAGTCATCGCCCTTCCACAGTTTCACCACAGACCGCTATTTGGCGCTACCACTTACTGGAGCCCGACAAAACCCGGCTGTTATATCCCATTAAGAGCTTTGTCTCTTTATTGCGTGTTGCACATAGGAAGACTGTTGTGTTACCCGTGCCGGAGGTCGATAAATCGTATGGTGTCAGTGGTCTCTTCGTTCCGAAATGCTCAGTCAACCTGTCACTCTCAGAACTATCGCCCAATATCTGCAAGATGTTCTACTCCAACCCATAGCTGACATCTTCAATCAAATCTATTCGAAGAACATACTGGTAGTGGCGTTGGACCTTGAGGGTCCGGGAAATTCTGATCAGTGTAGGTTTTCGTTTGACCCCGAAGTCGATTCTGAGGAGGACGCGCCAAGCGCATTCAACAGACTTTGCCGGATTCTACGTGCCGGGCGATCCGCGCTCGTGTGCATTTTGCCAAGAACGGCAATCCTCCGCATTCTTCTACCCGGACCACTTTGCCTCGTTGCAACTTGCTGCACACGAAGCCTACGACCGCTATACCCCCCTTTTTACCTAGGAAGACCTTCAAGCAGGAAAANGTGGCGTTGGACCTTGAGGGTCCGGGAAATTCTGATCAGTGTAGGTTTTCGTTTGACCCCGAAGTCGATTCTGACTCTTTTTTTAGTTCCTTTTGCTGTAACCTTCCACGCCTGTGACACTCTGGGGATACGTCAGCCTGTGAAAAACTCCCAACCGTCGTGTACACAGTAACATCATCGCTCATAACTCCAATACCATGCTAACTTGCCGCCTCACCAGCCCGATGCCATTCTCAAATGTGGATGAACTTCGCCATCGACTGCGGCCTCTGAGAGCAAGTCTACGACTCAGACCATCGTCTCCCGTTATGGCACCAATTTCGACGACATTGCCGTATTTTGGACTCCGACAAGGAAATGTTCGATACTACGAATATGGTGCGCGAGCGACGAGACCGACGTTGCTGCCCTCCGAACATCACAGCGCCCATCTATTGCATGCGGATCTATGATTATATTGCCCGCTGCCTGACAGCGCTGAAAAGAACTGGGTGCTGCCCGAAAGGCCACGCGTCAATAAACGCACCGCTGGTCCCGGACGGTCGTCTTCGAAACTTACAAAACGCCATTCGACTTTGATCTAGCCACTCTCAGGAGACACAGAGAACGGGCTACTTCAGTTCTTTCGCGTGGAAGGACCACGTACGAGGACACACAAGAGAAGCTCATCGTGGCTCCGGGTGACTCGTGCACGCAGCAGCAACGGATTGGATGGAGTTTGCTCTGGAGCGAAGCCTTACTACCTGGACTTTTCAGAGATCCACGGATACCCTTGCACACCTGGGGTGCTGTCACCGGCTATCTCTCTCTTCCTCGGCCTACGTGAAAGGTTCCTTCATAGTAGCTCCTTCACTTGGAAATCCTCTTGGTGTCATAGCTGGGGGCAGCAAGCGCGGCTTGTGCGCTGTATATCAATGCCGAATAATCTCGATCGACAACGATGAAGTCATCGAACCTCCTGTCCTTTGTCTGAAACTTTTCGACGATCGGTTCCAGCTCCTTGACCCGCCTGAGAGGAGAGTTGGCGAGGAAGAACCCTCTGGTTGGCTGGATCGCATCGCCCTTGCTGAATGGGACTGCGCGAACAGAAACACTGCGGGCTAACAAAAAGCTAGAGAGGTCTCCACGAGGACAGTTTCCCTTGGTATTATGGCGCCCATCAAGGTGAGAACTCCTTTTCGATTGTCTCAGAAGCTCTTTCTGTAAAGCTGATGAAGTTCACTCTCCTTGCGCTTCCAAGTGTACGGAATTCTCTTGAATACATCCCTGGATGGCTCGCTCGATCGAGAATATTGAACGCTGTCTCCTGAAAGTCAAATTCAGCCTGTAAGGTTTCGCTGCCTCTTGCATCCTGGACATTAAAAACTCAATCACAATTCCGCGATTTACCTAGATTCAGAGTGCCGGCACGCTGCAAGGTTTTGGATATTGCCGATATCGCTCAAAATGACTGGCACACACGGACAGGTGCTCGTCCATACGATGCGAACGGCACTCTTACGCATGGGTGATGATCGACTCGCGTCCACTACACAAACGGTCGAACCTGAGCTCTACAACCATTGCTCAAACTTTCAGCGCCCTGTGCGCTCTCATGAAGGGGCTGAGCAAGGCAGGCGCTGACAATCGTTTTCGTTGATCATTTTGGGACGCCCGACGGTGTGGCAGTATGGTTCTTCCGTCATTCCCTTCTTCCGTCGGAAGACAATGCCGCCACTGTGTCCACCGAATCCATTTGACTTCATACAGGTAGTCAGAAAGTCATAGTGCCTTCCAATGTATCCGACATTGTCCGTTGAGAGCTTTGTGTACTGTCGCACCATATCTATTACAGTGTATCTAGATGCCACCCTGAATTACACCCTCACTTGTCCCGAATTTTATTGAATTTTGCAGCCCGGCAATGTCAGAGGGGCTCGGGGTCCTCGGCCGTCCATCAGCGGCTTACTTCGGGGCAGTAAGCTAGCGCTAAGCGCCCACATAGTGCACTTCGAATTACAGTTCAGATCTGTGTTGTTTTTTTTTGGCTAAGCGTACGTGCCCACAATGGAAACTCACATCACGTCGCGCTGACGCGACGCGTTACTGATTCTTTCTGCTTCCTGCGGCCACCTTCTCCTCCTCTCTTGGTCAAGTAGCACAAGATAGTATATGGTATGAGGAACTCAACTCCCAGCCTGCTGTCTTGTATCTCCTTTGGTAGACTGAACTGCATACCTGATCTGTACAAGCCGTAGCAGTTTTACAGCTCTGCATCAACATCTTGCTCGTATCCAAGCATTCAAAGACAGCCATCTGAAATTGGCTCTTCCAGGTAGGCAACTTGCCATTCGTCAGGTTTCCGATGGGTGAATATTTTACAAAAAAAGAAACAAAGAATCGAAAAAATGGAGCGTGTGTGCCTCTCCATTTCAGGCAACACGACCAATGCCGAGACACGAGATCAATCCAGTGCTCTAATTAGAAATCTTACTCTAACGATAGCGTTCCGATCCTCGCTACTGCCTTTGTAATAGAATTCTGAAATTTGGGGAGGACGGCCAAGCGATTCAACGAGACTTTGCGGATTCTACGTGCCGGGCGATCCCGCTCGTGTGCATTTTGCCAAGAACGGCAATCCTCCGCATTTCTTCTACCGGACCACTTTGCCTCGTTGCAAACTTGCTGCACACGAAGCCTACGCCGCTATACCCCTTTTTACCTAGCGAACCCGCAATGAACTTTTTTTTTGAAAAATATGTATAAAACACTACTAACCGTCATGTCTGAGGAGCATTTTCGCCGAAGAAAATGTTTATTCAGACATAAAATGTTAGCCAATTCTTTTTTCAAACTCAGTAGGAAAATATTAAAGCTTCATGAGCTGAGAACAAGGAGAAAGGATGTCTTGTTTCTACGATTTTGTGAAAGGCAGGGCGCTTGCTGAAATGTTGAAGTAATTACCGGCGGGGTTTGAATCGAGGAGAATGAGATATTTAATTTTCTAAGAACACACAGAACCCTGTGGCTCGGTTTTCGGACGCTCAAAACGTGGAACAACATGATGTGTCTCAATATCTACGCAGCACGTCTCCGCATCAGGTACAAAGCGAAGACAGACGACAACGTCACATGTTGACCTGGATAACGACACAAAGTTTCTCCGAGTGGTGTGAAGAAACCACGGAGCGACAAAGCATGATGTATTTCACGGTACAGCATTGAATGTTGCTTTCACTTCAGTGCTTTGAAGAAACAGCGTCAAGACATTGCGTCCTTTCCGCACGTTTTTTTTCCTATCTCTCTCTCTCGCCGAAAAGAGAAAATAGCAAAGAACTCGCCTAGTCCAAGTCCGGATGTCCCTTAGACAAAGAAGCTGAAAGGGAATATTCCAGTCATGAACGTGAACATGCACCCGTCTCCTCCAGGCTCTCTGTTGTACCAAGGCGGTCCTAGTGGCCTCCAGGGCCCACGTCCTGAAAGACATGGGCCGTCAAATCTGTCAAACTTGGGGCAAGGCGGGCATTACCCCCAGCATCAAACCTTCCATGGCTACCCCACGTTGCCTGTCGGCACTGGGACCTCCGAAGCTCAAAGACAGGTATGCTATTCCTTTCATCTAGTTATTTATACCTGATCGGGTCGGTGCAGAACCGAATACCCTCTTCGGTCGAGGCTGCTGGAATTCGCGAAAATCAGCACCATCAGGGCGCTGTACGCCCCCCTCCCCCACCAGCCCCGATCTATCATGTTGGCGGTCAAAACCAACTAGTATGTATTCGTGTGTTCGCCGCATTACCGCCCATTTTGACGCTTTTGCAGCCAGCGCGCTCGTCGACACTCCCAGACCCACTGCATTTTCAGTACATGAGCAACCGTTCTGCTCCAGTGGCTTCGACCTCTTCGCACCCCAGGCTCGCAGTAAACACACAATCTGTACGCCATGCAAGTAACCCCTACCTACAATTTACAACAACAGCGGAGAGTCCAAGCCATCGTCGACGCTCTGAGGCCGATGTTTCATCTGGAACAACCCCTCATCGTGCCCTCCTGCCATCTAATCCGCAGCCCGTAATTCTCCAAGCACCCACGCATCGACCGCCCTCCAACCCGGTACCGCAAATGTCGCCCCGAGAGGCACCTCCTGCACACAACGTTTACCCTCATGCGTCTTCGTCCGCCCCACCACCTCCCAACCCCTCAAACCCGCCCAAACGCAGCGACCCGCTTCTCTACCCCTCCGATCCGATCGTGGCCGCCTCTTGTGAGACCGCCTTGAACCCTGTACGCGCGGCCATCGAGTCCGTTTGGAACCTCGCCGTCAAGAACGTCCGGGAGGCCATGAACAACATGAGCCAGGACTATGTCAAGCTCGTAACTGCAGAGCGCGCGAAGAATACACACCTCATGCAGGCGCTCGCGGAGACAGAGTCGAAGCTCACTGCAGCACTTAATGAGGCAAAGACGCTGAGGCAGGAGAAGCAGGAGTTTGTGCAGAATCTGAACAGGGCGAGGAGCATCATGGGTGGGTATAAGGAGGAGCTGGTGCGTCTCAGGGCAGAGAAGGAGAAGTTAGAGGTGGAGTATAGGGTGTTGGCTGGGTTGCAGAAGGAGAAGGCGATGCCAATGATGGGACCCAGGGAGGGTCAGGAAAGGACGGATGCCATGAATTACATGAACTCGGTCGTCAGTGCCGTCAGCGAGCAGGTTGCTCGTCAGATGGAGGAGAAGATGACGGCAGTTCTCAATGAGGTCCAGGAGCAGCAGAATCTTCGACTTCAGGCGGAGCAGAAGGTTGCAGAGGCGTTCAGGCAGCTCGAACAAGTGCGTTTATTCTTGTTATTTCTCTCCGGCCTTCCTGCTGATCGCCATCTAGGCCAAAGGACTGCCAGAGCGCCCACTGTCAGTCATAAGCCGACCAGAATCCATCTCAATCCCTGAATCTCGTAGGACGTCCCAGATGAGCACTCCAGTTCAAGAACCCCCCAGGTTCGCTTTCAGCCCTGTGCAGGACCGACAATCTCAATATATGCCCTCTTTATCATCACCGCACATCCTCTCTGGTGCTCCTGCTCTCAAACGATTGTCGTCCTCTTCATGCTCTTCAGTAACCCACGTCGACTCAACCCGCTCTCCGACGGTCCCGAAGCGTCTACCTGCTCCGGATTCGGACGAGGTTGTGGGCCTGACAAGCCCGGATCCAATGGATATGGACGTTCCAGATGACGCAAGCCACCCACACACGGACGCCTTCGTCTCATCACCCGCAGGTCTCCCACCCTCCTCTCCGGAGCATGACCCAGCGCCCCTTCCCTCCTCCCCTATCCTGCTATCTACTGCTAGGAAGCGTTCAAGAGCTGAATATGAGGCAGAAGACGAATCAACAGACCAACAGGAGGGCATGGCGAGAGAGGCACCTCCTCCGGTCAAGATCAAGGCTGAGAGACACCTCGAGGTCCTTGCCTTTTCTTCGGCCTCGTCGTCCTCGACGGTGTGTGTTGGTGGTTCAAGTGAAAGGGAAAGTGTTACTGTAAGCTCGGCTTCTCCGCCGAGGACGGGCATGGAGATGGAGGTGGGCGAAGTCCTGGTGAAGCCAGAACCAGTTGATGAAGAGCAAGACTATGAGGAAGGTGAAGTTGTCGATGAAGACCTTCAGCCCGAACCCGAACCCGAACCCGAGACTCTGCCTGAGCCGGTCAAGGCGCCTGTTCGCACTACCGTTAACGCTGCCGTGCAGCCATCGACGGTCCGGATGCGAGGATCATCCTACGGGGAACGACTGTCCCCGAAGCCAGACAAAGACAAAGTGGACAAAGCCCAACCACCGCCGCCACAGCAGCCTCCTTCACAGCAGCAGCCACCACCGCCTCGAGTGATGAAACTGGGCATCAGCCATATTGATCTGCTGTATAAGACGGATAACAAGTCGATGACTTGCCGGATGTGCATGTGAGTATATGCGATTTTCTCTCTCTCCGCGTTGCTGCCCTACCAGGGTCTTACGCCGTGCTTTTTTATTTCTCTTTCTAGTACACGAAGAAGAGAAGCTGCATCTTCATCTGAACGCCGAACCAGCCCGGGAAAGATGGGGCTAAAGATCTTCCCAACTACTGCGTCTTGGAACGAGCTCATCACCCACTGTCAGACGGAACACCCGAAGGCGTGTCAAGATCTTGAAAGGCTCCCTCCAGGACAGATCGCGGAGATGAAGCAGAGAATGAAGGCAGGTCGTCTTTGAAGTTCTTCACCTTCAAGTGCGTATTCGCAAATTACGCTTTATGACGTTTTCTTGGTTTTCGATACTACGTCTTTGAGTTTTTGTTTACCGCTGTCCCTGCTTGTGTCCGCTATTTGTTGGGTCCCTAGGACTTCCTAGCTGCTGCTGTCTCTTGTATCATATTTCGCTCTCATGTGCTCACTGCTTTCGTTTTGTCGACTCACGCTCTCGTCTAGATCCACCTCGCTTCACAATAATCATCTCGAGCTGTAAAGTATGTACAATATGCATTCCGTCTCAGCCTTCAACGCACCTCCCACCAAATGTCTGTGTAAGCCATCTGCTATGCATTGTGAATGACTCCCTTACGGCATTGTAGGATAATTGCGTGAGAGGGCTTCAATTGTGGAAGTGACTGCGGGATACTAATGTTGCATCACCCTTTTATCAGCTCTTACCCCTCCAGGACAGCAATGCAGCTCAATTACCAGGCTCTACGAGCTGCGAGTCAACATATAACACATAGGAGCGACGTATCCCCTCACGCCAATAATTCTTTTTGTGTTCCCGCCACGGGGATAGCGACCGCATCAGCCCGCTCTTTTGTCTCTTTTGTTTTCGCATGCCACCCCTATGGCTTCTTGACAGCCCGGAACGCTTCTGCAACGCGATTGTCTGCACTTGATACTAAAGGCGGACGTACTTTGTGATGACGCCCACAAACGCTTGCTTCCTCAGGCTTCACAGTTCGAATTATCCCCTCTGGCTGGCTCTGGTTGGCGATACAACGCCGTCAGCGATTTCGCCCTTCATAATTCGTTGAACGGTCCCAACGTACTATTCTTATTCTATTCCATGAGCCAACCGTCGAGCAGCAGTACTATGGCACAGGTACGTTACTCGCTTCCTTATGTCCGTTGGACGACGGGGGCTAATTTGCTTCCGCATTCTGAAAAGGGTATCAGCACGACGCACAGACCAGTTGCGAACACGAACCACCACCACGGTGCTCCAAGACCTTCAGCAGCTGCTACATCGAGAGGTTCGCCCCTCCGACGTTCTGTGTTTCGTTCACAAATCCCCATCCGAGCACGCTATGGTTTTCCACTCCCCTCGACACCACACAATACTCAACCTCGTTCCTTGGTCCACCACCACCCACATGCCATACGCCCACACCGTCCCTCGTCTGACGTGCATCCAGCCGTCGCTGTCTCCCTTGCCGAGAACAAGACTGCGGTTCTCTCCATCGAAAGGGCATTTAAAGTATACACAGAGCGCCACGAGTCCGATCTGCGCGATTTCCGCGGGCTATGCATCGGCCTCGTCGTCCACGAGCAGCACGAGAAGGAGAAATGGCACTCTCTGTGCATGAAGATCATGAAGGAACGCGACATGGCTCGACAGCGCGTGGAGGAGCTCGTGGAGGAGCGAGAAGATATCGGGATCCCGACGAACGAGAAGATGATCGAGCGTGTACCTGGGACAAATGGCGCAGCGAAGAGAGGGAGAGAGGAGGCCGATGTTGAGGCCGCTGGACATGAGAGCAAGAGCGATGCAGGATCTGACAAGGCCCAGCGTCCTGTTCGTTCGTTGCGCGGTCCTTCGCCAATGGTGTCTCCTCCAGGAAGCCCCTCCTACCCTGTTTACACGCCCCATCTTCCCCCCTCGCCGACAAGTCGCTCCTGCTCCCTGCCACCCAAACCTGCCAGTCTCAGAGGTTTACCACCTCCAGACTACGATGCAAAATCGATCTCTTCGGCTCCCGCGTCCGTAACAGCTTTCAACATTCGAGAGGCCCATCCCAGCGGAACTGAACCCCCGCTGAAGCGACGCAAGTCTTGCGACACAGCCGTCTCGCACCCCTCCTCCAGTCCCACGGCGGTGGAGACGGAGAACCGGCCTCTGCAGAATGTTAACGGCAGTAAGCAGCTAACAAGGACGCCGAGCCCGCCTGTTATGTTCAGGAAGTCTTCCTCGGCCATCGCGCCTGGAGAGTTCTGCCATGTCGACCTCATGTATTTGCAGGTCAAGGGTGTGCTGACGTGTCGGGCTTGCCTGTAAGTATTCTCTGCGTGTTATTGATTCCTCTCTGCTGATCAATCGCATCGATAGGTTGAACAAGAACAAGCCGACGAGTGGAAACATCCCAGAACCTAAATCCTTCCCCATGTCTGCCTCATGGGACCAGCTACGCGACCACTGCGTCAAGGAGCATCCTGACGCCTGCGCTGACGTTGCACGTCTTCACCCGGCCGACATCTTCGAGCTACGAAAACGCCTTAGCCTCCCAAATTAAGCCCGAGACCGAGACCTGTGTCTGCGACACACCTCAACCTCGAGATAATCCTCTCTTACTCTTTCTTTTTTTATACTTCGCTTCTTTTTGCATCTTCCGTCTGTAGATTTTCTCATCATTCCCATTCACATCTGTATATACCCTAATCACCCTCCACGTTCTGCGCATTTTGTATCGCTCTTGTCTCATTTCCGTCGTCTGCACTCATCGGCAATTGTACCATCTGTATTAGTACGCGCATCGCTACATGTCCCTTCATGCCCTTATGATTTTACATATGCCCTAGGTGTTCTCACTGTCTATACTACCTCCAATTTCAATTTCTCCAAGAAAAGCTAGGGGCTTGCCACAGGATAAGATAAAGGAAGTGTGCCGCATCCTCATCCTCATTTCTCTTAGTCTCTTATTTGACCCAAGCAATGCACAACTTCCTGGCTTCTCGCTCCAACTTGAGGTGGTTTCGATGAGAGAAATTGAACGGCGGTTATGCATTATAATTAACTGGGATTATCTACTCTACCATCCCAGAGCACATGCTGGCAAATATTAGACGGCGGGTGGTACTACAGCATCTCCGCCTCTGCCTCTACGATCTGCTCTTCCACCATTTTCCTTCTTTCCACTGGGCTCCTGTTTGGATCCAAGCCCGCCCATATCGCCCTCTTCATCAGCCTCTCCAGCGGAATAGCCTCATACACGAAATCAACCGGTTCGGGCGCGTTCACAGACTCCATCATCTGCATTGTCGGGAACCGATAGGTCTCCTTCTCCTCCACCTCCAATAACCTCTTCTGCGTCTTCTTCTCCTGCCTCGGAATATACATCGGTCTCAGGACATCAAAGTCCCTCTGACACACCCGCCCGAACATCCCCCGCACAAGCTCCTCACCCAACTCTATTTTCCACGGGTGGTCCACGTCCAAAAATCGATCTGCCCACGTCAACGTGCCCTTGGGCCGTTTACCAAGAGTCTCGTGCCAGATCCTCCGGATGACGAGTTTGACGAGCGAGTAGTACGTTCGGTGGTCGAGCGGGACGCCCCATCGGCTGAAGGCGCGCAGGACGGCGACGGCGGCGGGGTAGTCGCGGTGCCGGAGGTAGACACGTAGGGCGGTGTTTAGTAGCCCCGTTTGTGGCCGCACACGCCGTGTTCCGCGGCGGGTGCTCTCGGAGAGGTCCTTGAAGAGCCGGCGAGGGGGGACGATAGAATCTACCTGCTTGGCGTCGATTGTAGAGCTGGGCCGGATGGGCAGTCTTGAGAGTTTGCGACGGAAGGTTACGACCCGTCTGCTGCGGTACGCTGCGAATACAGTGGAGAAGGTAAACGCATCAGGCTGCATCTCCTCGCCCATATTCTTGAGCGACTTGTACATCCTTGATGCCATGCGAACCTTGCCGATGCGGACCGTGCGCGAAAGGATGATGTTAAACATGGCGATATTCGCCGGCGTCCCACTGGCATTCATGATCGAGAGCAGGCGGTTGAAGCTGCCCGTGTCCGTAGCGTACATATCACGCAAGACAGTCAGCAAGGAAAATTGGGCGCTGTAGGTGTCCTGCCACCGGCCTCGCCGTCCCTTCGCGTCCTGTTCCACCATTTGGAAGGCGCGTTCGAGGTTGCCTGAGAGAGCAGAGATCTGCACAGCTGGTTTAAGTAGCTCGGGCTTGGGAAGGTAGCCTGCAGGACGGGTGGAAAGGAAGGTCTCCAGCATGATCGAAGCGACGTTGTCGTCGACATCGAAAGCCGACATGGTGTCTAATAGCTGGAAGAGGTCGTGGTCGGTATAGGAAGGATGTGAAACGACGTCTTGTAGTTGCGTTACCAGCGTGCTGGTTTCCTCCTCGCCCATAGAAACGACGACGCTCCCTTCAGACCGGGACCGGGTTCTGCCCCGCCTTGCCCTCCCTCTCGCACCAGATGCACTGGATATCGTCTCAACTTCGCCGACCCGTACCGACGCTGCGACAATGGCGACCCAAACCTTGGGGTCCGGCTGGTAGCCTGGCCCTCGACTAGTCACGAAGTGGTCAGAGAGGAGGGCCACGATGTCCTGGTGTACGTTGTATGTGTACATAGTCTTTAAGAGGGCGACGAAGTCGTCTTCACTGAATTCGGCGTCGACGACCATGCTGGCGAGCATTTCGAACAATGTCGGATCGTCTTCAGGCAGAAGCGCCAGCAGGACTGCGGCCATCTGTGATTCGACGAGCTTGGATGGGATGTACCCCTTCCTGACGATCCGTTCGTACACGGTTGCTGCTACCTGCGGCTCAACCCTTTTGATCAGAAAGAGGGTCACATCTTCGAGGAGCTGGTGAGGGGTCGGCGTAAAGGGAATGCACTGCTTGAGCTGGATGTGAACGAATGTTTCGAGCCGCTTCCTGGCCGCCGGAGTCCTCATGTACTGGGTGAGGGTGCGAATGACGGCAGCCGAGGCATCTTCGGGTCGTTTATGGTGGTTGTAAGGGCTCTTCGAAGGTGCTGGCTTGTACGGTACAGGTTGAGGACTGGCCGCATTGGAGCTGTGAACAGGGTGTTTTTGACGATTTGGGATAGGTGGAGGTGCACGTTGGCCCTTCACCGGTTCGATATGAAGATTTCGGAGGCCATTTTGAATCACAGCTTGGGAGCGGAAAGATGCAACCAAAAGTCGGTTGGTACTTCCTAAGGCCCTGAGCATATGGTCATCACTTCTCCTGTCGTCTCGACGAATGCAGAAGTCGGATTGAAGGTGCTGGTGGTGACCAGAAGATCTCGGAATTGGAAACTGCGGGGTCAGACTGCGGCGATCACTGCGGCGGCAACTCCCGCCAGGCAGTAACGTGATCAGTCGCGCCAATTAGACGCGACGCGCTCGCTGCCTGAGGGGAGGCTATGGTGGTCGGACTTCACCTACGCATGCTCCTGAGTCCCTGAATTGATGCCCGCCGATGCAAATACGCTGTATCTTATTTGTCCAATCTGTTCCCTTGTTCAAGAATTGATCATGAACCTCGCCTACTCGTCACCCATCCTTCCCCAACGACATCCGTCGTCGAGTGACTTCAAACATGCCGCTCCCAGCTTGCTGCTTGGCATCGAACGCACGTTGAAATCCCAGCCAGCGTATTTGAGAGAGTGACGCCTGCAGCGTATGCGGTGGTGACGCACCTAGTAGAAGCAGGGACCAGGACGTGCAGTTCCTTCACTTGTCTCGATCGTGTTGCTGTCCCGACTCCCCGCCACGCCGCCGCATATCAGTCTACCTTCCTCCTCCTTAACAACAGACCGACATCGCCTTCGTTGTCAGACTCGGAGGCGGAGAAGTGGTGCGAAGCTGCTGAATGGCACAGGCGGGGTGGTTTGGTGTGGTTTGAATCGGTGATGCGTTGAGGCCGTTGGTACGAGATGGGGAGGTCGCAGCAGGAGGGCAGGTATGCTGAGGTGGATGATAGGAGGAACTTTCGTTATTGTGATGTATCTGGGCGTCGTGTTGCTCAAGGTCTTCGTCGTCGCCGCCAACGTGCATGAGAGCGTATGAGAGCTGGGAAAGTGGCCGGGAGATCCCGCCGCAGTGATCGCCGCAGTGATCGCCGCAGTTTTGCCCGCAGTTTCCAATTCACGTATGCTCTCGTGGTGACGGCAAGGACGATGTTCAGAGCCAGAGCCTTTCGTGCGAATCACTTGTTGCTGGACAACGCGTCTTCCAAACATCTCCCAGTTATGGAAGAAAGCCCCTAATTCGAGCAGCGTTTGCTCCTCAAACACAGGCAAAGGAGTACCCAAAGGAAAAGACCGAAATACACCTGAATAAAGATGTCATAATAAACGGGACAAGTGGTGGTTCTCGCACCTTGAAGTTTTAGACTCAATCCCGCAACAACTTGGCCAAAAGTCCCAGTGACCTAGAGGGCAGCGGAACTGAGATAGAGGGAAGCTGCCACGCTAAACTTGAGGGGAAAAATTGTAATACACTTTGCAGCAGATGCCACAAAGCTAGCCCAGAGACTTCCTACATCCGAAAGGTGCAACTGCCTAGGTCAGAAAATTGATGATTTTACTCGCCATTATAAGCACTTCAATCCCCATTAATATCGCGTATATATGGGCATTTTTAATCATTTTCTGTCCATACTCCCCGAGCTGAACGTCCTCCTCAAAATACTCCGTTCCGAGTGCTACTCTAGTCACGAGGAAGAAGTTAAGAATGCTCAATAATACTGATGCCGATGGACGCACTCTTTTCGGGATATGTCACGAGTCAAGACTTATATGAACAAGCTCGTTGACAGGGTAATGGTGAGGAAGTAAAGGGAGGAAGAAACCTTGAAACGATGTGGCATTTCGGGTTATTATTTCCTCTTTGGGGACCTAACCTCCTCAAGAGGACGAGGGATTAGACGCGAGGGACCAATCAGAGAGAATTACGAAAGTTGGGTGCAATGCTATGACTATAATTTATAAGGCCGGCCTCTAGTATTACTACTATAGTATGGACCGCTGCTTGATTGGTTCGTTCGACAAGAATAAAGAAGGGCGGGAGATGTGCCTACACCCTTAGGATATTAGTGCTCAGATAACGCAAGTCCGACTCAGCCAATCTCAGCGTGCTGCCACTTGTTACTTCGACCTTCATCCACAATGGAGCCCCCCCGCGGCTTCTGTCAGGAATGCGAGTGCACTTCCTGCCGGGGAATTAACAGATTCGAGAGCACATGTACTCGATGCGACCACTGCCAGCGTCAGGATGGTGGCCCATACGATCCCAAGACCGCTCAAAAACCCAAACCCAAACGACTCAAGCAACTGAAGCAGACCTCCAACGCGCGTTCAACCGGAGATTTGATTGACTCGAATCAGAAGGAATCTGCAGACGAGAAGTTTCTGAAGGCCAGCTCGCTCCTGAAACTGCCCAAGGGTACCAAGGCCTGTGTCGTAACCCTTCAGTCCGAGCCTGGGGCGGGGACCGAAATGTGCCACATCGTCGCGAGGAAAAAGAATACGGGCCCTTTCAGGGTGTGTTGCATTTTGAGCGTTGGCGTGCATTACACGCGTAACAATAGCTCAGCCACTTTGAGTTCCTGTGGGGCATTGAATACAAAGAGTTCTGCATCGACACGTCGAGGAATCTGATGAGATGTATGTGGTCTGTTGAACCCGCCCAACTGGACCAGTCTGACTAACTGCGAGACTAGTGTCTGCAAATCTTCACCGTGCATTCAATGAAGACAGTTGGGCGCTGCTTCCCATTGATGACAAGGTCCTTTCGTCATAGAGAGTACACTACGAGGAGTGGAAGAGTTTAGGACCCGAAATGACCAAGGAACAGTATGAGCGCCATCAATTTAAGAAGGTACGAAGCAGATCCGTTCAACAAACTCCGATTGACTCGTTCAGTACAGTCTACGCTCTACGGAAAGACAAAGGCATTCCAATACGTCTTGCTTCCCCTGTCCTCCCCACGCTTCCATATGCCCGTTCTTCGTCTTAGGTCTCCCCTCGCCGTCCCCCAAACTGCAGCCGACATGCACATTTTCCCATACGACACCCTCCCCGTTCCGATTCTTCACGTCGAGCCGCACTTTGCGATCTGGAATCTTGGGGAAAAATTCAAGCGGCAAGGACTTACTTCGAAGTACATAGCCGGGGATCCCGCTCTTACACCTCTGAGGAAACACGCCACCGCCCTCAGAGATTGCTTGGAAATTTTTGAGATGTGGTACGGCTTCAAAACTCCGGAGTGGTTCTATGACGACGACAGCGACGGCGACGGCGACAATAACAACAACGAGTCGGATCCGAACGCCGGCCCCTCTCGTGGCACACGTGGTCAAAAACGGAAACGTCCCACTAGAACGGATGGTCCCGCAGGAGAGGGCTCGCGGGGATACACCTTGAGCCAACATCCCGAAGACGAGCTGATGGACGACGTCGGGTCCGACGACTCGTCGTCTCGGCAAGATGATTCTAAGGACGACTTTATGGAATCGGAGGAGGACTTCTCGAACAGGATTGATGGATGGCGGGGAGAGGTTGCGATTTCCAACGAGAGCAGTGATCTGCCTCTTCCCCTCTGCGCACCATGAACGGGGTACACGAACACCATACGCTGAGCAGGGCGACGTCGAGGGCCAGCGCACGCTCGCTTGGCTCGATGATGTCCCGGAATCAGTCCCTCATCAAGAACAACATCGAGCTGCAGGACTTGAAGCCGGCCGACGTCCTCATTGAGCGCTTCGTTGCGTGGAAAGTCATCGTAAAGCACGAAGAGATTGCGGAAGAAATACAGAGAATGGGTATAAAGAGAATGGGAATGGGAAACTAAACATTGGCCACCTGCTCTTCCATCCATTTCCAAAGTTCTCCGGCCAACTTAGGATCATTTGTCCCCTTCGGTAGCTTTCCGACGCGTGCCCAAGGGATAAGAAACTTGAGGTAGAGCCTTAGTCAGTGCGTATAAAGGAACAGAAAATACAATAAAACCGACCTTGCCGCCCAGCTCAGCACCTTGAGGCGTAGTTCCGGCATACAGTTGCGTCAAAGCGCCCATAGGAAGTGGGTGCAAGAATGAATACTACATATGACAGTTAGAATTTTTTACAAATCCCCAGAGTAAGTATGCCGGAAACGTACCATTATCTTTTGCACGGCACGAGGTAGATGACGTTGTAGGTCCGAGCGAAGATTCCCCGGGTTCACAGAACTCGCAACAATCCCTTGATCGCCGTACCTCCTCGTAAGCTCGTTGGCCACGAGTATATTTCCCTTCAAAAATATCAACCTTCGATCGATCGCGAAACCTGAACTTCAGACCCACGAGTTTGCTCTGCGCATAAAGGTTCGACACGCCCTTCTTCCTCCTTACCCGCGTATCTTTCAGGGTGTTGAAGTCTACCTTGCTCGTGAAGTACACCGCTGCAGCGGATGTGTTGACCACACGCGCCGTGCCGTCCGGGCTTGTCTTCGCCGCTGCGAGGAGCGCGGGGAGGAGAAGCTGGGTGAGGTAAAAGTGTCCTAGGACGTTGGTGCCGAATTGCAGGTCGTAGCCTTGAGCAGTCGTTTGTTCGAGAGGGGGCATCATCACTCCGCTGTTGAAGGGAGGGATGATCAGAGGAGCTCTGATTAATGAATACTGCCCACGTACGCATTGTTGAAAAGAATATGTAGTTCCTTTTCCTTGCTGCAATAATAGTTATGCATAATCTTTCCGAGCTTTGAACTAGCAAAAGGTAATCGTACCTTAAGAACTCCTCAGTCGCTGCCTTGATCGACTTCAAATCTCCAAGATCGAGCTTCAAGAAAATTCCCTCCTTCCCAGTCTGTTTCTTCAGGTCCTGAATGGCCTGGTCCGCCTTCTCCTTACTTCGGGCCGCCATGTATACTGTCGCATTATGGGCGAGGAGCGCCTGTTCGAATGGAGACATCCATTGTCTTATTCTAATGTTCAAACGCCGTACATACCTTTGCAGTTTCTTTCCCGACTCCTGAAAGCCAGAAACAACCGGCATTAGCGGAATCTCTAAAAAGAGGAAAAACGTAGAACACGAAGCACACCTGTGTTCGCCCCAGTGACGATGACGACCTTCCCAGTAAGATCAGGAATATCCTCCACCTTGAACTTCGTCTTCGGAGGGAAGGACTGCGTGTAGATCGAGTGCGCGACGCCCATGATGTATTTCGTTTTCCCTGGAACGAATATGCAGGCAACTTATCGGAGAACGAGTAGGCGCCTATCCTGACTATCCGTCTCTTTATACTAGAACCTCTTATCCGGAAAACCATACGCGTCATGGCTGGAGCCTGCCCCGAGCCAACAGGAAATGATACCTGCGGAAGAATGCATCACCTCCAACGTACAGCTGCCAGCCGAGGTGACACGAGTCGACGGCTTCGAGAAGAAGTAGAGTAAATATAGAGCCTGTACGGATTGGTAAACATGAAGGCATGGGGTTAGGTAAAGAGCGTCCCCACCGGTGTGTCAAGGTATATTTAACCTGTACGCGTGCTGCTATCAATTTGTTTCCGTAAGTGCCTCGTGAATGAGCCCAGTCACGGGCCAGCGATTCACTCACTGAATCATCGCTACAGGTCAAAATGGCCCCCATGCATGGGCGCTTAAACTTGAAAGCGATCTAGCGGTGGAATAAATGACATGGCTTCAAGTCCGAGTCGTGGCAGCATTCGGTCGTAACAAGCTGTGTGGGTGTATTAGAAATACCTCCGCAATGAGTAGCATCGGTCGAGGACCAATTTTCCGCCACCGCCCTTTTTCATATGGCCGAGCATCGACGTTTCGAGATCAGACAAAACTCTTGTCTTGGCGGTGGCTTGATACCTTGCAGAGTTCCATATTCCCGTTTGAGAAAAGCATCAAAGAGGATTGCATGGTGTCGGAGTCTGTATTTAGGACCCGATGACTGGCAAAAAATGCTCCAATTGCGAAAAAAGGTCGAAAGTGCCCGATAGTGATTTTGGAGACCAAATTCCAGCTGACGATTCTAGGCCTTTGAAGTCGATTTAAATGACCCACTGCTTATTCGCAAGAGCATAGAAATGAATCTAGCGTTCCTTTTTTCCGGTTTAATTGACAATAGTGTGGTCAAGACAGCCGACGAAGGTGAGCGAAGATGTTAAAGGCGGTCAAGCAAGGACTCGGAAACGCGGGCGGCCCGGCAACTCAAATTACATAATCATTTTCGTGGGAATACTAAAATGGACCCACAATGTCAACACTCACGAAGGCACTTTGAACAGTGACCACGAGGATAGCGTTCATCGACCGCTGGTAAGTATTTTTCTCAGTTCGCGATGTTAGGCTGAACTAAATAATGATTCTCTTCGCCCACTTATTTCCGCACCCCTCATATGAAACTAAGTACTGTCTCACTGTCAGTGTGTATACGCACCGTGCTGACCTCCATGGAGCCAACTCTTAGATCTCAGGAGGGATCAGAATCTGCAGATGTTATCCTAAAATGGGCCTTTCGGCCAGCCCCGACAGATATTCTGCCAATCGTTATTCCAAGTTCACAGTTTCAATGGCCAGTCCAGTATCTCAGGCAGCTATTCGCCAAAGAGGTTCTGGAAGAGTATCACTTCGTACCGAGAATCGATGCAACATTCAGGTTTTTCCAGGTGGGGAATCTAAACTTTGATTTTGGCTTGGTGCCCTGACGACTACGAGCAGCCTGTGGATAACATCCTTGTTCGAGATATCGCCGAAGAAAACTGGCTGGAGAATGTAAAATTAGCGCGAATTCAAGGGTCCGACAGTCTTGCCGAAGCTATCTCGAAGGAGCAAGTGGAGAACGAGGACATCCTCCATCTAGTCGTCACTGCCTAAAAGGATATGCAGAAGGCGGAAGAAAGCAACGTTGTAACCGTTCAACAAGAGACACTTTCTCCGCGACAGAACTTTTTTGCCCGCAATCCGACTAAGCCATCCTCCTCTGGAGGCAAAACTACAGAAGAGCAACCAATACGGCCTTCTATACGGACGTCCAGCCCATCGAGAAGCCACGGTCCCAGTCTCGCTCTTCAATGAGACGCTCTGTCAGTTGCGCCACGATCTTGACACTGTTACGCCGTCCACCGACCGACATGCCGGACTTCGTCTCTTCGAACCGCCCTGACGGGTATTTGACGAATGAGGACTCCGTCGGAGAACTTACTGAAATCATGTCAAATCTTCCAGACAAAGCATTACTCTCGAGGTTTCATACCTGGCACAAATACCACACTGAGGTGGCATTCGATTGCTGGTCGGCCAAACTTGCGGAGTTGTTTTTTTACGTCCAGCGGAGCAAGAAAGGTGATGCTGGCAAGGCAGAACCTCTGTGAGGCGATTTTAAATGGATTAGTTGATCCGCGCCTGCAGTACGGACCAATACTGAGAGAACTGAGCGCCTCAATTCCCCGTGTCATCCTTCTTCACTCGGTCAGTGCTTCCTCATCGTCCTCAGGCCTGACTCTGAGACGATGTCACAGGACCGTATCGGCTGTGGCAGTCGAACATTGCCCGTGCTTTCTCTCAGCCAACATTGAGCATCTGACCTGCATACCGCTTCAGTGCACTCCTCAAACATCCACGACCTGGAAGCTGGGAGCGCTTTGTGGCTTCGCTACGTCTCGCTCATGTCGTTTGCAGAATTTTACCTTTGGAAGCCTGACCCACTCCCTAGTGTGATTTTCCATTCGCGATTTTTCGAGCTGCGACAAGAAGCAAAAATTCGTTTATGACGAATCCTTGAGGACAAGAAGTTTTCGAGCCCATTTGGTGGACGATAACACGACCAAATTACACTCAAGTTCACCTCACGCTACTCCGAGCTTGCAATAGGTCTGCTCGAACGTGGCAATGCACCGAACTTCGCTGTCATCAGGTGTACGGATGGCATATGGTGTCATGCGAGGAGTGTCTGCCGACTACGTGACACTACGACTTGAAGTGTCAGCAGGGTCGCGAGCACTGAGTCGGCTCGAAAGTTAATCAGCTGTCACGACTAAATGGCTACATTTGGCAGACTTCGTTCACGGTGATATTCGTGACATCAACATCCTGGTGAAGTGGCCTGAGGCAACTGAAGATGGTGCTAACATCATGCTTATTGACTGGGATTGGGCTGGTGCGGCAAACCAGGTAAAATATCCACACAACCTGAATCCTGCTGTGCCTCGATCAGAGGATGCAGTCCCTGGTGGAATTATCACTACACAGCATGACCTAGACATGTTACTGTTCTTGGAGTAGACCGTAGTATGGTTTTGTCTCCCATAAGTGGCGTTGCAATTTACTCAATACTCTTATAATCCATTGTCAATCCATAGTTTAGGGGTGTCCTCTGCTACATTTCCCAACAATTGTTTTCCACTTCTCGCTCAATGTTCGCAAAGTGAAAACTGAATGCCCTTGAATGCCGAGTCATGCTTGATCTCAAATGCCTTCCTCTCCTCCATCAACTCCTCTCGAAGCTCCTTTGCCTCCTTCAAGCTAATCGGGAACCCATCCCTCACCTCATTAAAGACTTCGTCCCTCAACTCCCTAGGCAACTTATCCAACCCCGTCCTCACCTCATGCAGCCGCTCAACCCACCATTCCTTCTGCTGGGGTGGCACGTTCGCTGTGCTTAGCACGCGCATATGGGGATCAACCAAGAACAGCGCAAGGATCTTCCTGTGTCCAGGCTTCGTGCTGTCCTTCAGCCCGAACGGCTGTACCTGATGTTGGAGGATATTAGGGAATGTGAGGAGGCGTCCCTCGCGCGTGTGCACGCCGCCCACGTTCTGCACGCCCGGCTGCCAGTTCTGACACCCGAAGATGTCGGTCAAGAAGGCGTGTTCATCCTGCTCATATGGCATCTCGTTTGCGTCCTCCGCATTGGTTTGTTGCCGGAAGGCGAGCGTGCTGTCGGTGATATTGACGTTGGAGTAGTAGTAGAGGGCGGTGGCGCAGATGTGCTCGTTCTGAGGACGGTCGTTAGATAATGATATAAAATTTGTTGGTCGATAGGAAAAGAAGAAAGCGCACCAGCTGTCCCTCTACGTGCCAGGTCCCTCCCATGTACGTCTTCTTCTCCGGGCCCAACTCAATGTTCGCGAGCTTGACGATGACCTGCAGCCCTTTCTCCTTGAACTGTTCCCGGAGATTTAGCTGAGGTGGGTCTATGGGAGGTCTGAATGGCGCTGGCTCTGGTTGAACGATCTCCGAATAAGACCCTACGTAATGGATGCGTGGCTTCCAGGCACACGCAATCGTCGGGGCAAGACTCATATTCCAGAGGGGAATCGCGGCGTCTACAACCTGTTCGATGAGCGCGTAGAGGGCCTTGTGTTTCTCTGGATGAAGGTTGTTGATGTAGCTCGTAATTCTGTAGTTCGTTTACATCAGTTTCATCAGCCCTAAAAGTACGTGCAAACATGAAAACTTACTTCGCCTTCTCCGAAGAGATGTCAACTTCGCACGGAAGCCATTGAAATTTGCGACTGTATGGTTGCTTGATGCTATAATTGTAATAAGGCGCTTCAACCGTGCTCTCCTCTTCTGATGGAACTGGTATCACGACCCCTTCCCCGCACTGCGCGATACAGCCCTCTAGTGTTGTGCGTCCGCTCTCGAGGACCTTCGAGCGACCGTAGACAAGCGGAAACAGAGACGGATGGACGAGGTCCAGCACCTTCTCCTTCGATCCCGGGTGCCAGTCCTTGTCCTTCGCTGGGATGTCTTCCAAGGGTTTGACAGCAGCCTGGAGTTCGAGTTTAAACGATTCGGGAAGAACAGAATCGGATTTGACAACGTCGCCTGTGAAGACGGAGACGGCGCCCGTTTGCTCAAATATCTTTGCCTTGTAGCGGAGCTCGTCGATGACCCAGTCCGTCATTGCCTCGCTGACGCCTCTCGCATCTTGGGCCATGGCCTCAGACTTCCATTTCGCGGCGATGGTGTCATCGAATACCTGTATATTACAATCAATGCCCCAGTTCCCCCAGAACAGCGCTGAGACGCGCCTTTGTGTGCCAATCTGGTTTGTCCGTAATCTGGTTCATGATTTGTAACATCTTGAATTCACGCAGCGTTGTCAATGCGAGCCTAGTAGGATGTAAGTTCCTATCAGTATCATCGAGCTTGATGGGCACAACTCACGTTGTCCGGCGCTCCTCGATATCATTGGGGTGCAGCGCGCTGGGAAATGGATGGTCTGTCCCTTCACAGGGAAAGCAGTGGTTCAAGGGTAGTCCAAAACCAGGCAAAGAGGTCTTCTCCCCTGATGCCGCTGAGCTAGACAGCGCCTCGGACGACGATGGTGCCATTTCAGGTCGTGGCTAGTGAGGAAGAGCTTTGAAGATGCAGTGTCAACCTAAGGTGGGGTGTTAATAAGTCTCGAGCGTTCCTTCTTTTATACTCGTCCCCCTGACAGGGACCTTGGACCCTGTTCGGTGATCTCGTTTCCCCGTTTGCCCAAGCCCGCCTACCCGACCCGCTGATCGGATTTATCTTTTCTTAATAAGGAAATGGGCGGGGCGGGATGGCGTACGCGGGGTCTGCGCGAGTCAGAAGGCTGTCATAACATGACTTGAGTTGATGGCTGTGGCTCTGGAGATGTCGCTATGACTCGTTGGAAGCACCATGCATCGACAACGTGTTCGTCGAGTTCACAGGTTCTGTCACTTGATCTGGTCTCCTTCAAACTTGTCGTTTTATGAAGAATAGGCCGTAATTCATAACTGAAAAGCGGGAAAATGGAACAGAACGTCCAACGATGCAGATCCCAGTCGTCATTTGGCCCAGTTAGCAATTCGTAGCCACTGGTAAAAATACGAAGTCATCCAGTGATTCGATTATCTTGTACATCTCCAGTCAAACTGGTGTACCATTGTTTTTCGAGGTCTAATGCCATCATGAGTGTCGAAAGCGAAGTAACAGTTTGGCCGTCATTTCAGTCCTGAAACAAGGAAGGCGGAGGGGAATAAGAGAAAACAGAGGGAGATTTAAGTCATGGAACCGCGATGCGTTGGATTTGAATTTCCCAGGAGAGTCTCAAGCTTACACGAAAGTTGAGACGGCGAATCAGAGCGACGACAGAACTCACCTGTTCCAGCACCTCACTCCCACTGCGCACCCCTCCCTCTCCTCCCTCGAGTTCAGCGGGGGCGTCGCCTACGCCCGGTGTTCCCTGAACGCGCTAGGATTTCAGCAACATAAACTCCGTACTTGAGAGGTATTACCTGGTCCTGCTTCCCGACCTTTTTCGAAGACCCAGCTCCGTTGGGGTTTGTTGAGGATCCGCCAAAGTTTGCCTCCTCGCGAGGCACGATGTCGATGAGGAAGTCGAACTGGTCGGACTTGCTGAGTGCCTTTGCGATGTCGGCACGCGAGAGTGTGCGACGTTTATTTGAATCGGCCACAATGAACGCCCTAGCTGTGATCTCGGCGATGAATACTAAACAGTGTGACAGTCAATAAGACTGTATGGAATAGAACGTGTATATGCTCACTTTCACAGGCTTTGCAGAACAAGATGGGAGCTGGTGGTTGGCTCGCTTAGAGACCATGATACGTCATTTAGGATTTGAGGGACGCACCGTCTGCAGCAATCATCTGCGGAGACGAATAAGCTCTGGGTTTCCGGCCATTAACCGAGATCTCACCTTCACGTCTGGGTCGCTCTTCATGACTTTCTTGATTCTGGCAAGTGGTAAAGGCGGATGTCGGTAATCGGGGGTCTCTGTCTCCGCCGCATGGATCTGGCGCTCCCAAAACGACTTCAAAAAGTCGTTTAAGGGCTCTCCAGGCTGCACAAAGGGTTGCGAAGACATGGTGGACAGTGGAAAGGTCACTTTCGGCCTAAACTAAATCGGTCGCCCTGTTTGCCCAGTGTTTGCTATCCGTGGGAAGTCTTGGGGACAACCAAATTTGTGAACGACGCGTACGTCGACCACAACAATGAAGGCCTCGACCTCGACGTCTAGCGCAGCACCCGCCCATAATGCACCCTTACCACCGACAACGTCTTCAGCGGGGCGTTCGTCGCGTATCGCGCCCCACTCACACATCAAGGGTCTCGGTTTGACCCCAGAAGGCTTCGCAAGCAATGACACTGCTGGATTCATTGGACAGACAAATGCACGCGAGGTGCGCGCTCGTTTCCATCCTTTCGAACATCTAGAAGCTAAATCGGACGACTCAGGCATGCGGTGTCGTCGTCGATCTCATCAAGTCGCGCAAATTTTCAGGGAGAGCACTGCTCCTCGTTGGTGCCCCAGGAACGGGAAAGACGGCTCTTGCCTTGGCCGTCTCACATGAACTCGGCGCGAAGGTGCCATTTTGTCCCATGGTCGGGTCTGAAGTGTACAGTACGGAGGTCAAGAAGACAGAAGTTTTGGCAGAGGCGTTTCGGAGAGCCATAGGTGAGCCTTGAGTTCTATGAAATCTTTCACCTTCGTGGGCTCGTGTTTTGAACCCATGACCTATCCGCTCATATTTCCGCGATGTTCTTTGCTCAACTACGCCGTACGCCGCAAACGTGCGACCCAGTAGTGCTTCTAAACATCATATGGAAGTTTAATTGGGATGCTTTATGTTGCAACGCCACTACATTACCTTTTTCCCTCTTTGTAGACGATGTCTGACGATGCGCCAAGGTCTCCGGATAAAGGAAACGAAAGAGGTCTACGAAGGAGAAGTCACAGAGCTCACACCAACGGAGGCAGAGAACCCACTCAGTGGCTACGGGAAAACCGTATCACACGTTATCGTAGGCCTGAAGACGGTCAAGGGAACAAAACAGCTGCGTCTAGACCCTACTATCTACGAGGCTATTCTCAAGGAAAAGATTGTCGTGGGTGATGTGGTGTATATTGAACACAACACTGGCGCCGTGAAGGCAAGTCTCTTGTTTCTTTTGTGTCAAGTGCTTCGGGCTGACAGTGAAGCAGCGTGTTGGGCGGTCAGATGCATATGCTGCTTCCTATGATCTAGAATCAGAAACATACGTCCCTCTACCCAAAGGAGAAGTACATAAACGGAAAGAACTCGTGCAGGATGTGACGCTGGGAGACTTGGACGCCGCGAATGCTAGACCACAAGGTGGCCAGGATATTATGAGCGTGATGGGAAGTCTCGTAAAGAGTGGGCGTACGGAAGTCACAGAAAAACTGCGTCAGGAAGTCAACAAGATCGTAAAAGGATATGTTGATCAAGGCGTTGCGGAAGTTGTCCCAGGTGTTGTATTCATCGATGAAGTGAGTCCTTCATCTTGTCATCTGCCATCGTAGATTAATTGCTTTAATCGTGTGTCAAGGTGCATATGCTTGACATTGAATGCTTCACCTATCTAAATGCGCTCCTCGAGACCCCAATGGCGCCTACTGTCATCTTCGCCACCAACCGAGGGAATGCACTCGTCCGTGGAACCACTGATATCATTTCGGCGCATGGTATTCCTGTCGACCTTCTCGATCGGTAAGGCTTCTGTGCTCTATTCACCCAGGAGAAGGCTCACATTAGCGTCGTGTTCCGCCAGATGCATGATAGTGAAAACGGATGCGTACACGCGGGAACAGATTGGCAAAGTAGTGCAAATGCGCGCCAACATTGAGGGTCTTAAACTTGGCCCAGAAGTCGTGGACAGACTCGCAGGAGAAGGCGAGAAGAGCTCGTTACGGTATGTTCCTACTTTCGTGCTTCTGACCGCCGTCATTCATGTGGACTCGTCGGATCAGCTACGCCCTGCAGCTGCTTACGCCTGCGTCGATTCTCGCAAGACTGGCTGGTCGCACGCAGATTGAGCTGGAGGACATTAGCGAGATGGATGAGCTGTTCCTGGATGCTAAAACATCGGCTTCAATGATTGGGGGCGACAGCACATGATCTGACCGCACCATCTAGATTTATAATTTTGAGTGTGTGCTCACTTTCCTTCACTTTCCCTTTTCTTGGACGTCTTGCTAATTTGCTTCCGTCTAGGACATCCCCATGTTGTAGTACCGCTGCTAATCCAAAAGGCCCTCGTCGGCCATTCATGACATCACATCTCCGAGTTTTTTCAACGATGACAATTTAGTTCCTCCCGGCGCTCTGGAACAATGACAGTGAGCTTGGTTTTCTGGAACTGATGCCTCGCCGATGTCCGTCGCTCCCATGAGCACTCAGACTGCGCTTCTCAGAATTTTATCTGTAGCGTGCTTGTCGATCTAACTCACAAGCAGGATTGCCACAAGACCTCCGAGTACTTAGTTGCTCTTCTCAGGAATCAGGTGATGGACGATAGATTGGGCAATACGACATGACCCATGGGAGCGATGGGGTCGGCGGACCAGATGGCTGGGGTCACAAGGGGTGCCTATGGTGTGTGTACTGTCAAGGGCACCACGACATATCCGGGTACGCCGCTTTTCTTCTCCCAAGGACACAGTTGGCACTACTTATTTTATTGCATTGTGATAGTCGGGATGATGGCCTTCCCGCGAACCGCAAAACCTTCTCACTCGAATCGCCTACTATTACCTCCGCCCTCTGTCCGCAATTCTAAATCTCAGGGCGCATGCCTACCGCCTGGGACGCCGTCGCCACCACGAGTTGTCGTAGAAGGCCTCGTGGCCCGCCACGAATTCGAAGGCGCTCAATCTTTCTTGCAAGCCCGGTGTTCGCCTTATACGTGCACCCCAAAGTGCCTCAGCGAAAAAGCTTGTACTGGCCTAGGCTGGAAGCGCTATTGGGTCATGATCACACCCTGGCCATGCAGCCTGTCTCGTGGTCTCTCGTGGTGTCAGATTCCGACAAGCTCGTCGTGCAGTTTGTATTCCCCCGTCTGCCGATTTGAGTGCTGTGTGGCCTATAGGCGCCTGAGGGCGCTCGCCGCTCGGCATAACTCTTACATGTGTATGTGTTCGGTGTTCGGCTCCTCGCCATCTCCGATTTTGGGGTGGCCTTCGCGGAGCTTATCTGTAGTGAGTGCCCGTCCACAAGAACTGTTCTCGCGGAAATTGCTGACTTCAAGTGTACCCTACTAGTGGCAAGCTATGATTAAGTTTTGCTTATCCCCACCGACCGTGCGCGATAGGAGCATTTACGAGGCCTGCAACTGCATCGCATCTGTCCGTATTCGCCAGTGGCCGTGGTGAGTACCTGATCCTGATTTACCGCAGCCGGACTGATACCCTACCCTTCTATTTCTAGGGGAAATGTCTGTTTGGAACTACCAGAAGGAGAACTGCCCGCAACTTGGACTGTCTATCTTCCCATCCTCTCGGAAGTGCTTACAAAGTTTGGCTATTGAGACCTTTAGGCTTTTTGCTCCTTTGTTCTTTCTTGACCAGCCTTCGAGTTTTACCAACGATTGCGTCAACAGCGATGCGTCCGAGGCAGCTGGATGGCGAATCAAGGCCATGCCGCCCTTGGGAGTCTCTTTATTTTATTCTTAGCCATTTCGGTTTGACCACCCGAAGAATCTCAGATTTCAATCGCTCAAAAGGCAGTGCCGTAAGTCCATGTCAGGCCCTATTAAGACCTAGTCCACCCCGCGCTGCTGGGAGATTTCCCCAGTTTTCCTTAGCAAACACTCATTGATTTGATATATGTGAGTCTTCTCTCCACACCAAGAAGACTTAATCGAACACCTGGAACCAGATGCGCCCGCACTGGGCCCGAGTCATCTAGGTTCCTGCACACCTATATAGCGCCGAGCATACCTTTACACGGCCACCCTTGCGCAGGCTCTGCTTTCCCCACTGCGCTTTGTCGTCGTCGTCGCAACCTGCCCGACCCCAACGAAGATGATGCGACGTCCTCTTCCACTTACGTTCGAAGACCGAACAGCACAACTAACCAACACCGACTTCGACGAGCTATACGACAGGCTGTTCTTTCATGTTGTGCGGTCACCTGGTTCCAATACTACAAGGATATACGACATGGTTATTCGGGCGTCTCGTCACCGCAGCACTCTCCCACTGAACCGTGACCCCATCATCGAGCTTGAATTTTCGCCGAACGAATCACTTGGTACGATATCGTTCCTCAAAGGGCCCTACCAGGGGAGCATACATATGGGGCGGTACCTGAGGAAGACTGCTTTCTTTGGAACGTACGCCCTCTATCGTCCAATACTGTGACCGCAGGATATAATGGCTATGAATGCAGATCGCTGTCAAGGAAGTTTATGGCCTCTGATGGAAGGGAGTATAAATGGGGCTACAGGACATACCCGGGGCAAGAGTGGACGGTAAGTGGCGACGAGTGCAGGTTCTTCGAAGTGGATGACTTCATGTATGTTGCTTCTAGTGTACGACCATGGACAATGTGCTGGTTGCCCATTACGACCTAAAAAATCCCAACCATCGTTTCTACGACGTCTCGGGGAATAATCTCATCGTGTATGAGCCGTGGGCCCATATCGTTTCTGGTGACTTGCATTCCTAGGTTTCCACGAGATGCGGTGCTAACTCATTTATAGAAATTATCGCTTCGTGCATTATTATGCGCCACATAGCTCAATTCAACCTATGACGCTGCGAGTCCATCGCAGAAAAATTGCCCACGATGTGGGCCCTTATTATGGGCGACGGACAGCTCATCTCGGTAGAATAATCTCACTCCCCGTAATGTGTACCACCCAGACATCGCAGATTCGCACACGTACATAGCTCATTTGTTCATGCATCTCTACTTTCAAGTGATTTGGTCCTGATTTCAGCGTATTCACGGACGCAGAGGAATCGCATATTTCAAATTACATAGGACTGAGCGAAGGGGGATCTTGCACGATTTGGTGGTGTTCTGCGAAGAATCGGCCACGCAAACCGGATGTCATGCCACACCTGCGTCCAGGATTGGTCTGCTTCGTTATAACGCTCCACTTGGGTTATTTCCTCGACTTTTTCCACATATTGGCGAAGAATTTCGATCAGGTCCTTCCGACTTGTCTCCTCCGATGGGGCGTCTTCAATACGGAACTCCTTGATGGGATGGCCCATTTGCGCACGCTGTTGTGCCAGAAGGACAATGGGGAGAAGTTTGCGTGGCTGCGAGCTTGCGTAGTAGTTGTACGACATGTCATGGTCGTGATAGAGGTTGATTTTCGTGAGAAGGGGTGCAGGGACTGGTGTCGGCGTGGACCCTTCCGAAGTGCTATTATTCAAGAGTCCCAGCCCAAGCGCGACGGTTTCCACGTTTTGTTGCGAATCTGTGAACGTAAAGGTTGAGAGATAGGGGAGGTTGTTGAATATCTCGCGCAAGTCGTTCGGCAGCATCGCCCTGCCTGGTCCAGGACACAGAACGAATTCGTCCACGTCGGGAAAAGTCTGATCCGCGAACAGCGTCAGGTATTCGGAGTGATCGATATGCCCGACAAGATGAAGAACTTGTCCTTCGACCCCCATTAGCTGATTGCGATCAGCACGACCTCCGGTTCCCGTAATGAAAACTTTTCGGATGTCTTCGTGGACTGTTTCTGAGTCGCCACTGTTAAAATTCTTCAGTAGCTGCGCTGGAGGCTCGAGGTCGTCTCCCCAGAAGTAGCGAATCGTATGCCTCGGAATTTTAAGGTGTGATAGCAGGACAGAAAGTGGCCGATCAATCCGATTCCAGTCTCCAACTTCTAATCGTTGTAGACAAGGAAGATCGACGATAGGAAGACCAGAAACTGGCCCAACTTGATCTGGTGATATATCCGGACCAGCATCGTTTAAGACCAACTCTTCCAACAACGGGGATGCCGCTAGTGCGTCCAGAAAACGGGCGAGGGGCGGCCGCTCGGCTAGCAACTGCTTATACCAGGAGATATGGGTCAGGTTGGAAAAGGAATCCAAGCACCACATGCGAGGGTTGCCGAAAAGGACCTTCGTCAATCGTGAACAAACATCCGATGCAAACAATGGGGGGAGATATGGCGCATGAGCGTCTTGCCACTCCGTGAAGATACTCAGGGCCTCGAGGTTGGGGAATGGCAGAAGGAACAAAGGGGATGGGTATTCTTGAGCAAGGAATCGGTAGTCGACGTGGAGCTCGCGTACGCGCTCCGGATGTAGGGCAATAGCGGAAATGAGGTCGGCTTCGACTGGATATTCGTCGGGTTCTTCGTCGAAGTCGCTATCTATGCTTCTACAGTAAGCACTTGTTGATGGTAGGTATACCTTGATAGGTGCTTGCGCTGAATATTTGATATGCATGCGCGCGATGTCGTCAAAGGGATGCTGAACATAGATGTGGGTCCACAAGTGGGGATAAGAGAGAGCAGTGTTTCTCCAATATCGACAGACACGCGCAACGGCCATCCATTGGTGTATTGAACCGGGTAAAGAGTACGGGGCGTCGAGGATAGGCGTTTGGAGGCATTCAAAAACTCGCGAAAGAGCTTCTGGTGGTAAGAGATTGGCGGGGACGAATTTATTCCTCTTTGTCCTCATATCTGCAAGTGCGACGATTAGCTGACTATCCAGTTCGTCGAGCTAAGAGGCAAAAAAAAACTATCAGCCGTTTTCATCGACGATATAAGCCTCGCTATCCTACCTCTGTCATGGAGTGCTCTTTGTCCCCTGAACGAAGTACACGACAGAAAGTGTGCACGAGAGCATCTACATCCTGCGGATCTTGCGTAGTAGCAACTGAATCTAGACGAGTGGGAAGGTCTCCCTCTGGAACCTGGGGATCTACCGGGCCTAGTGAGTTAGGCGCTTCAGACAGTGTCAACTTATCCATGGAATTAGGGTGCGATCAAGGTGCGATGAACAACTCGTGCTTGGTTTTGATAAGCTGTCCTTAATATCTTCAGTACAAGTCTAGCAGAAGATAAAGGAGGGCTTGCTACCTGTCGATGAAAGTTCAAGTTGTGGTCATAGTATGGGTTTAAGAGTGATAACCCGAACGAAACGGGGTTACATATACTCTACATAGCCCATCGTTCCCACGGTATGAATTTGCCGCCTCTAAGTCATCTATTAGTCAAAGTCTCGGTATTCCGGCCTCAGAAATTCAGAGCTTCAAGCCTTCAACGTTTCAACCTGGACAGTTCAGACTATCGCTCGACAACATCATCGACAATAGACCACAGCAGTCAATCTCCTAGATTGCCATCATAATTAGAAATCCTGGAACACATCCTTGACGCCCCAGGTCTCACCAAAATCAATCCCACCAGCTGGTCAACCCTTGCAATCTGCTGCTACGTCTGCAATTATTTTCGTGCACGGGCACACGTCCATCTATTTCCCGCAATAACAGCTTGCATAACTGAAGGGACAGCTGGCCAGCCACGGGGCGAGCCCAAGCAGGACATACGAACACTTATGGAATGCTTGGAGCACTGGAACTCGTTTGCACCGCGAGTTCGAGCTTTCACTCTGAAATGGAGGATGTCCCGCACTGTGGCAGCGACTTTTGCGTCCTGTGCGTCCCTGTGATCTTCAATATGCTCACTTTCCTGCGCCGATTTGCTCTGGTAGCAGAAGGAGTGACTTCGTCTTGGAACCCAATAGCGCCGTCACTGGATCCTCTCATGAACATGGATTCCCTGGAAGAAGTGGCCCTCAACAGAGTTCGAGCTGTGCCAGTCTTCTTCACAATGAAGTTTTGCCATCTAAAGTCCTTGGAACTCAAGTTCATCCTTGACGTCGAACCATCTTCTCATCTCGACTGCTACGCCCAAGATCGTGTGTCTCGATCACCTCTCTGTTAGATGCGCCTCAGCATCTGCTGAAACAACCCTCAAGACATGCCCCCGCGTGGTCTCTGAGCTTCGTTCTCTCACAGCATGGCTGTCAGGGAACGCAATAGAGATCGCCGAGGAGTGGGTGATCATGCTCTCCGCCTCGAGGACATTGAAGACACTCGAATTACCTTCCTTGCCCCACTCAAGAATCAGTGAGCGGCATATAGCCGTCTGATCATGAACAATGCTGACTCTCAGTCGGTTTCTCATCCTCCCTGACAAATCAACCTTGGACGCCTACCCGCCTTCCACACTATACGCTTGGCATGTAAGATGGCGTCTAGCATCATCATGGATTCCCAGCATATTTTCTGAACTCTTATGTCCTCTTACATTTCCTTCCACCGTTGAACAGGTGCAGATGACGATTGACTAGGTGGATGGCATAACGGGGATGCAGCGGGTGCGATTCAGCACTGAATGGCTCTATTGGATCAGTCTGGACAACGCGCTAGCCAATTCTGACGTCCATCTCGCACTGAATACTATCGAACTGACGGTTCGGATGGGGTGGGTGCTAGTAGTGGATCACCAAAGCATATTGCGGAGGATCGCATGCCGCGGCTGCTTCCGAAAACATCGGGGAGGAAGGAGGCGAACATACACGTAGTGGGCTGAGGAGATAGGAACGCTCTACTTACATTTACACAAAGTTACTGTAAAATGCTTCACCAGTGACTTGAGGAACTCTGTCAGAGGAAGAGGAGAGCACTGTGTCGAAGTGTGCTTTTGCTGGCCCCTCTGCCAATGCCTGATAGTTTATCTGTAAAAGTGCGATGGGCTTTTGGAAGATACTAGGGCTAGGCAGACTTTCGGCGAATCAGCATAGGGCCCGGGAAGAGCCGGGCCGGGCCTTGTGCTTTCGCCGCCCCTTGAGCCTTTCGTCCTCTTTTCGTCACCATGTCCACCTCAATATTCTTTTTTATCCCAACAATGCCTCGTCCACTGAGATCATCCATAATGTCCACAGAATCTCAGCGCCAGCCTCCGAGTCCTGCTACTTCGGCAATAGAACTATGGGAGGGGACAGCATTGGGACAATCTGAATAGCAAGAACAGGGACTTCGGAATGAGTTATACAATAGCGCAAGCACGGACGGTCCCCAAGTTGAACGTTGAATTCGGACGCGACGTCCTTGAGCACAAGTGAGTTTTCTTACTTCATTCACCGCAGTGGAGCTAAGTTCAATGAGATAGGACAAGTTTGACACCTTGGCTGTGAGCTGTTCCTCCTTTCGCCTCTCGTTTCTCTGCAACCACAACGACGCAGATGCGTATTCAAATTATTTATATAGAGACACTAAGTTTGGCCGTTGGCCTGTGTGCCGACGAGGTCATCACAGACTGCAAGCCTCTGAACCAGAAGAGCAAGAGAGTTAAAGAACGAAATTGAATAGCATTAGCAACATCCGAGTATACGACTAATAATAGCTCCCAGAAAAATAAATAAATGCGTGGAGTGGGTCAAGCTTGGATATCCAGAGCTGCCAGCGGCAAATGAAAAGGTCCTCTGCTTCGCCACACCAACATTACAGGCTAAAGAGTAGATTAAAGATCGATCATCTACAGGTATCTGAAGCATGATATATGCGTCAGAAATACGCGACAACATCGAGAGAAGCCTCGCTGCAGAAAACTATTTATACTGACGAGAGTTGGGGATCGACCTGCTTGTACCGCCGTTCTGCGCATTCCCAGCAGCCCAACTAGAGGAGGAAGGGACGACTTGCGGGGTCAGATGTTGCCCTCTCGCCATGAACGTGGAGAGAGGTGTCGACGACCCAGGTACAAAGACGGGTAGACCTGCACCATAAAGGGGTTGGCCAGCGAACGTTGTAGGCTCATGAGGCGGAGCAATGTGCCAAAACGGGGGCGAGACGGCTTGGGCGACGTCTTGAGCGAGCCGAAGTTGGTCAAGTATCGACGGCTCGCGGGGTCTACGTCTTTGGAGACGGGAGGTCCTTCGTGCTGTAAAAGCGATGTTGAGATCGGCAAGAAACGTGAAGACGAAACCTAGCGAGGAGATACGTACGTGGTGTAAAGTATTGGTGGTTGTTTGCGATGATGATGTTTTGGATATTGCCGCTGTTGTTGGTGTTCGACGTCCCTGGCGGAGGGAGAAAGGGGTAGGAATACGCTGGGACTAGATATGGGGGTGGATAATGTATTGGAAACTCTGGAGCGAATGAGGTTGAGGGGTAAACGGCGTAGGGTGAAAGGTACCCGCTGGTGGAGGGAAGACAGTTGCCGAAAGGACAAGCTGAGGTAGGAGGAAGTGTGATAGTACTGGGGTATGGATTGGTGCCCAGCGTTGGATAATTAGCGGGCGTTGGCTGATCTCGTGCAGCATCTTGTAACAGAGTTGAGTGTGCATGGGGAACGGGCGTATTTCTGACTTCCTGGTTCGGTCCATCTGGCACCTCTCCGTGATTACCTTGATGGACGATGTGAAAAAGAGCCTATGCGTCAGATTAGCTGAACAAGGCCAGTCACGTAGAGCAGCAGAAAGACATACGTTCATGAAAGATGACTGTAGTTGATCGCGATACGCTCTCGTCACAGTTTCCTCCCTAAATCGGGCCTTGTTAACATGATTCCCGACCTTGACAAGAAGACTGAAGGACGATAAGTGACAAGAAGAAAGTAACGAAAGAGATGACGAACTGAAGGAGATCCTCGACTATCTGTCGGAAATAGACTCCATCCGCCTTCTCCAAATCACCCCGACATAAGAGACCAACGATTCTGATGGCATGGTGGGCAAGATCCTGGAGGTCGGGATGCTGTAGTAGATGAGGAATGGCGAATACACGTCGAAATCATCAGCATACCTTGGAATGGGTTTCTTCGAGGATGCTGAGCGTCTTGCGGGCGAGCTGCACCAAGGGTAATACGGGGGTGTGAGTCGACTTAGCAGCCTGCTTCACCAGAGCAAGCAAGGTCGGGTTAGGCGTCTCGATGCACTCAAAAGCATCCATCTTTGCTTGTTTGAGGTTATTTTCCTTCATGATTTAGATGATTCAGAGCTCTGAGAGGGACTGACAGTTAGACGTGATGGTGCCGTGGCGGTGCATGACCGACTATATTCAATAGGCATTTGGAAGTCGTATTGCACGACCGGAGGGGGGTCGAAGGTTACGGCAGGACTGTGATGTCGGGCGGACAAGCCGGAGCGCCAGCCTCACGGCCGGGTGGCAGTGAGTTGAGTACGTTGAAGCCCCAGTGACTCCACAGGGTGCAGAGAGGGGTTCCAGGAGTTGTGAGGAAGAGTTCCCTCGAATAACGCCGAGCGGCCGTCGATGTAATGGGACAACTCGCCTGCAGGACCTCGATGGCCGTCGCCACACGACTCGCAGACTCGGAAATGCACCTGTCGGGTGGGATATCGCCACTCCTTGCGGTTCCTCCCTCTGCAGCAAGGTGTGGAGTCACCCTGTCCTAGAATTGACATCGGTATAGTTAGGAAGATTGAGACATAGAAAACGGCCACAGAGGCGAGGGGAAAGTGCTGGAGGGATCGACTGCGTCTGGAGTGCGCATGACGGGAAGAAGGTAACTGATCCAAACAGGAAGCACAACGAACTTCAAACTTCAGATGACGCAAACAAACATTGGAGGACCCCGGCTACCAGGACACAGACTTTCTCCAACCGGCCCAATAGAGGCAAACCCTATAAGATCCCTCTCCCAAGCAGTTGTTCCCCCCCGCATTTTTACTGAGAATCAGGCCTTAAATTCTGTTGAAATGCTGTGGTAACAAGCCAGCCAATCTTGGGATCTTCACAGTCAGGCCGCAGCCGAGTTGGCGGAGGGACTAGACGGCAGCGAACCACCGCTCAAGCGCTCAGCGCTCAGTATTTTATATTCAATATCGATACCCGTGCACTGGCTGTGGACAAAACTGAACAATACATATCGGTATGTGTTTAATGCCTCCAAGTGTGTTTCTTACCGTGTGGAAGGAAGGTTGGATAACGGGCGAAGTCCCAATAAGGAACGACCACGAAATTTCTTACGGCAGCTCGATCACCCCGACGTGCTAAAAAAACCCCAGGCCAAATTCGGGATGTTGGCCACCCACGGAGGACCTCTGTCCGGCATCGGCGTTGAATTCTTTCTTCTTCTGAAGGGTAGAACACCACAGTGGGGCCGGTTTCCTGATATCCCACGGTACGTTAGTCTCGTCCCCCCCGAGACGAGGGTGCAGCACGGCCAAAAGGCCAGCTGGAGTAGTCTCGGGCCCCCGGTGTTCAGAAATGGACCGTACCGGGTTGAACCTCACGCTGTAAGTGGGGATGTTGTCCAAAACGAGCAAAATAAGCAACTGTTGGGTCAATGGAGATGGACTGATTGGCTGGATGTTGGGACTGCATTTTATGCAATTAATGGCAGTACATATGTCATGTCAAGTCGACTTGATTGATGGGACAACCCTATATAGATCTCGCCAAAAGGTAGCCAAAAACTGATAAAAGTGCTCCCAAAGAACCGTGAGAGCAAGAGATGTAGGGAAAATCAGACATAGGCACTCCATATTTGGCAACCCATACTATTCTGGACCTGATGTTCGTCAGGACCCTATGTTCGTCAGGTCACGTCACTGTCACCCGTCGCTAATCACCAATTTCTAAGTCCGAAGACTGACAAACCTCAGCGCAAGGGAGCAAAGACAGGTTCGTCGCTTACGTATCCGTGATCCCATCTTGCCGCGCTTCCGGCAGCTCCCTCATGCGTGACAGAGAGCCCAAAATTCATCCTCCTTCATAGCTCTATTTTTCACCCAGAAATGCCTCTGTAGTGTGTGTAATAGTGTGCACTTACAAGCTCCAAAATTTGGTGAAGATTGGTGGTCTCGGGGGCAAGATCCTGGGGGGTGACGAACATAGGGTCCTGACGAACATCAGGTCCAGAATAGTACATAGTTCGATAGTAGTAATTTGATCCAGTGATGTGTCGATTGGTGATCATTCGAGTTGTAGGCTCCAGGCTCCAGGCTCTGAACAACTCGGATGCCCTCACGGCATGAGCCATCCAAGTTGAAACTCCGACCGCTTTTTACAATGACCCTTTTTGTTGAAAAATATGTCAGAGGGAACTCGCTTGCAATTTTGCCCCTCAAAAGTATCATTTCTCGACATTTCCGTTACATTTTTCATTTTTCAATTTACCTACTTATTACTTTTGGGTGAAATGCCCGCCAAGAATTTAAATTAAGACATCGCAGATTTTTTGCTGTATATTCAATTCACAAAATGTCCATAAATGTATGGCGATAATAATGGCATATTTCAGTGTTTGGTAATATTAATGGAGCAATTTCCTGGTCTGATACTCCATGAATTCCAACACTTGACAATTTTGCAGGTCCCACCTGCTGTGGACTTGTGTTGGGCATACCGTGGGCATGTTCAAGTATAGTTTGGGTTGCCGAGTATCTGCCGGACTCGAAGTTGTTGGGGTCCTTCCTCTTTGGGTTGTTACGTAGGGCGGATCGAGATGTACCAATCAACCTTAAACCCATCATGGCGTCGGCGGATTTAAGGGGAATTTTTGCCCAAATTTGCGGATTTGAGGCCCACCTGGGCGAAAATTTCGGACCTCCGGAGTCGAGTTGATCGATGCCAGTGCTACTGCAACGGAGGGGTCGTTTTGCACCCGAAGATGCCCAGAAACGGCGCCGCAGGCCGGAAAATTCTTCCTTTTTTGAAACCCCTGTCTGAAATTTGAAGCGGCCACCATATATAGGGTGGAAACATGAACACGAACATCGTGAAAGGTCCTCCGCCTTACACACGTCCAGAGACGACATGGGGGATAGTAAGTATCCTTGTTCCTTGCAGGTGCATTAGTTTTGGATCTAGAAACTCGATATCATCTATATATCATAATCTATTTAAAATCAGTGGTCCTGAACCGTTTCTAATTTCCGGCCGACTGAGCGCTGAAGCGCTGAAGGAGGTCCAGGAGGAGTAACCTTGTGGCTAGCAATATGCCAACGTACGTGGAGGCCTGACCCACAGCGAAATCCCCAACAAATTGCGAGGATTGTTGCCTGAGGCTGCCTGAGGTTGTCTGCCTCTCTTGTAAATGATGATGTTCCGAGAAATGACCTAGGTAGCCGGGGTCCTCGTTGACTTGTTGCACTTTCTGTGACAAGAGCTTCTTGCTTCTCACCACGATTCCCATTCCGTCGACCAAGCTTCAGGGGGATTGTTCGCTCACCTCCGTGGCCTTACCTTGCTCATTCCCCCCGCCTTTTGTCTACTGCTTGCAATCCGCGACCCAATACGTGCGATGAAGTTGAAGGGGGCACAACGAGCAGCGATATCCCATCCGACAGCAGCTCTGTGGGCCGTGGATGCACTAGACAAGCATGGCGACCGCCGTCGACGTCCTTCGAGCGACTCGTCTCGCCACATCGCCGGTGGTCGACATACTTCCAGTGAGCTCTCCTCGCACCGCGAAGGCGCCGTTCTCTGTTTCTCGCCCTAGCCTCAACGTACCAACCACACTGCCACCCGGCCATGAGGAAGCCTCTCCTCGGCTTGTCCGCCCGACATCACGTCACCTTCGACCCCCTCCCGACCTTCCAGTTATAATACAATTCCCAAATATTCATCGAATATACGCATAACATGCACTGCCACGCAGCCGTCACGTCTATGCGTCTGGTCGTTGTCGAGCGCTCTCAGAGCTCTAAAGCATGATGGAAAACAATCTGGAACAGGTTCAGGTACGTTCTGTGTGTTCCCTAAGTGTGTTCCTCAATTGATCAGAAGTAGGCTGCTTCCCTTAATGCTCGCTTAGATACCCTCGGTATTGGACTGGGTCACGATACAACTATACGCGACGAGAGTCGACCTCTCCCTGTAGCTGCAGGTCAACGGATACCTGATGCAATGCAGCAACACCATTCAACGGGAAAGACGAGCGTCGATAGTCTGCAGGCTACCCCCGATGGACTTTCGAAGGAAGACCTAGCGTCGTTGCATAATGCAGCGTCATTTGCCCGACCACCATTCTTGAAGATTGCTGCAGATGCAGCCCTCCAGATTTTAGATCTCTTCGCCTCCCATTCTGTCCCGCGCTTCCTTTTATCCCAATGGTCTACGGGGGTCGTCAGTAATGTATCCACGCTGGCCGTTCAGAGTGTCGCCATTATGTGGACTTCCTACCGGAACGCCCCTGATCCTGGCACCTGGGAAGAGGTGACATCGGAATTTGTCGAGCGAGTTGCTGTGTAAGCTTTCTGCATCTTTCTTCGTTTCCGTCCCCTCATTTCCGCTCTCCACTTCCTCTAGAATACTTCTTCGTATTCTTGGGCATATGCGCCATCAGGTAGAGAGTGGCTTGTTGTCTTCACTCCCTCTTGCCAGTGCTCGCCGGCTCGTGATGGAAGACCGTCGTCGGGAACTACTATCCATGTTGGCCGAGGTATGTCTTCGCTCTCTAAACCATCCTTCCCTATCTGACATGTATATTGAAGATCGCATTGTGCCATTTAGATCTTCAAGAAATATCGTCGCGGCCATTGGAGGAACAAGCTAAGGCCATTGCTCAGCTGAAGGAACGAAGGAAACCCGACGCTGTACCAAACGATGATGAAGACGACGATGCCTCGTCTGCACAAGAGGCAACAACGGACGTCAACGAGGTGGATTCAAAGTACGCGACAAAGCTTCGAGGACCTCGCAGGGCAAGGACAAAACGCGGCCAGGTTCGACCACCCTACAGCATCCCTGAAGGTATTACGAGTTGCCCAGAATTCTCAAGTAGTGTTGGTGATGGCTTCGCCCCATCTACGTCAGCTGCCTCCTACCCCCCTTCTCCTGGGTGCCATCTACCGCATTCCGGCCTTTCTCCAACGCAGGGGTACGCCTCTGGTACCGTCATGGAACCAGGACACCGGAAGTTTACCGAGTACGAACTCCGGCCTCCTTACAGGTAGTGGCCCATATAGAGAACGTACGTGGCATTTCGTTTTCGTTGTGCTCTCCCTCGACCCTGATTTTTTTTTTCCAGGCCTGAAGACGAGTGATACCACCAGCTGTTGATCGTTCTTCCAAATTCAAGACTATCCTGAATCAACCTTCTCATCGCTTCTCTCTTCACACCCTACCCCTTCTTCAACTCAATGATCTCTCTTGTCGACCCTCACTCGACATAAATTCCTCGATCTTATTTTCTTCCTGTCTCGTCATGTTCGCCCTGCAGTCGGCCATCATCGACCTCTCAACATCGCTGAATGCCCTTGTACCTTCCGCTCTTCCTGCTTACTGTCCCCCACGATCTCCTCGATTCAACTGTTTCCCCTTTTTTCGCCGAGTCCTCCAAGAGTCCTCACGTCGGTATGTTTTCCTGCTGTCCTTTCGCTTTGATCACATAAGACTATTTTTTGTTCTTGCTTTCTCTCTCTCGCTGTCTGTCTCCTACGCCCACATTTCCTCTATAGCATCACATCTGTATCTCTATCATAGCATTTATTTAGATCGCACATCCGTGTATAAATTATCATGTCCGTAATACCGAAGCCTGGCTTATTTAATGTTACGTCTCAGAGATAGTTGAAAAGTTCAGTGTTACATGTTGACTTGAAAGAATTTATCCTCCCCGATTTTTGCTTGGCCGATTGCGGAACAGACACACGGCATGACGAGATCGTGATTGCGATGAAGCAAAGATGTATCTTTTGCTCTCTACCATCGATTAGCAGGTCGTTGAGTCGTTCAGCCTGCGGTAGATCTTCCTCGTTTCGAAGTCTTTTGTCTGGAGCATCGATTTCATCCAAAATGTCAGACGAAAAAGGTATGATCGCTTTCAAGAACCAAAGAAAAATTCACATATAATTCCCCAGTCCTGATTGGAATTATCGGAGGTAGTGGTTTATACCACGTCGACAACCTAACGTTTGTGTAAGTGCACTCTACTGGAAATCGTTCAAACGTATAAATTGAGGAAACTCTTAGCAAGTCTGTAAACCCAGAAACTGTAAGTCAACACCAACAGCTTGCCTGCAGATGTGCTAAATGCATGATTAGCCATGGGGTTTTCCCAGTTCCCCTATCACCATCGCAGCCCTACCATCGGGCACGCAAGTCGCTTTCCTCACGCGCCATGGGGTGGGACATTCGATCAACCCCTCGAACGTGCCTTCACGGGCGAACCTAGCGGCCCTCAAGTCGCTCGGTATCCGCGCCATCATCGCCTTCTCCGCCGTCGGCTCCCTGCGCGAGGAGATCTCCCCAGGCTCGTTCGTGATCCCCACCCAAATCATCGACCGCACCAAGGGCATCCGCCCCGCATCCTTCTTCGAGGGCACGAGCATCGTCGCCCACGCCATGTTCGGCGACCCGTTCAGCAACAAGCTCGTCAAGTGGCTGGAGGGCCGTGTACAGAAGGCACTGGACGCGGAGGGCCGTGGTGTGCAGCTGTTCACGGACAAGACGATCGTGTGCATGGAGGGCCCGCAGTTCTCGACCCGTGCGGAGAGCGTCATGTACCGCCAGTGGGGCGGCGATCTTATCAACATGAGCGTCCTTCCCGAGGCCAAGTTGGCGAGAGAGGCTGAGCTGAGGTGAGCGCTGAACTTTCCGACGTGAGATCTTGCTTAATTTCTTGCAGTTATGCCCTGATCGCCACTGCGACCGACTACGACTCCTGGCGCCCACACACTGACGCCGTCACCGCTGCCGAGGTGTTCAAGACCCTGAAAGCCAACGCCGACACCTCTCGCCTCGTAGCGGAGACCGTGCTCGACGATCTCCATATTGCTCTGACTGGCGACGACGCCAGCATCTTTCTCGAAGAGGTCGGCAGCATGAAGTTCAGCATCATGCCCCGGTCAGTGAAGCAAAAGCCAGAGGATCGCAAAAAGCTCGCGTTTATCCTCCCAGAGTACTTCTCCGACGAGGAGGGGCACCATGCGGGCTCTGCATAGAGGATGATTTATCATTATATAACTACAGATGAGTGGGACCGAAACTGTATAGATATAGACAAGTACTACATACACCATGCTTTTGTTGGATGAGAGCGAAGTGCAGGGGACGAAACGCCGTAAAGTAAATATTGAATGTGCTATGCGAAGAAAGAAAAAAGGGTAAGTATGTGGTACGATGTACAACATGAAGATGAGTGTGCAATGAGTATAAGCAGCACCGCATACGGAAGGAAGAAAGCCCGGTGAAAAATAACAGACGAAGAAAAGCCAATGAAACAAAATAGTATCTCACAATAATGAAGTTCATGTTCCTCGGAAATGAACACCGAGCACATGGCTGACACACAGTTAGGCACCTGAGCTCGAGGCACCGTCGGCAGCAGACTGTTCCTCCAGCTCCCAGTCCAGCTTGTATGGCTCGAGGTAGCTCTCTGGGACGAGGGCGTGCTTCGGCCCAGAGAATGCAACTTCCTCGGTCTCTCGTTCATCGACGACGACAGCCCAGCCCACGCCACCACCACGTCCAACGACTCTGACGATCTGGTCTTCTACCAACCGCATCTCAGCGGTACCCTCTGGCTCGAATGCGTACATTGCGCGATAGAGGCCCGGGTAGAGTGTTTCTTCTTCCTCGCCTGCGTCGTAGTATTCCTCGCCCTCTTCTTCCTCTTCTGCGTCTGCGTCGAGGAAATTCCGATCGAGGTCCATCCTGCTTGGGAACGCCCCGTCACCCGAGGCGGCATCGAGGGCGGCAGCAGCGTCCATACCGCCTCCACCAGCACCGCCGTTCCAGCTGAGCTTTCCCAACCCCATCCGGAAGCCGTCCCACCCGCCACCGCCGAGGTCCCATCCATCGTCTTCTTCTTCCTCCCCATCTCCATCGCCGTCGCTGCTCTCTATGCTGCTCGTGCTCAACGTTCGCCCTCCTAACCGCCTGTTCATCCGCCCAACCCGATTAGCCTTCGGTACGTCCGGTCCAAGCCCACTATGCCGCTCGTCGGTTGCCGGAAAGGCAAAGTCCCTGATTTTGATGAAGACCGCTGCCGAGGCAGGCTTCTGCGCGATCGCAACCGCTGTGGCAGGTGTGGCAGGTGTGCTTGTAGCCGCCCCAGATCCAGCGGAAGAAGCCGCCAGGCCCATATTGCTCGGCGCAGCTGATGACGAGGGTGATGACGCCGATGCTGATGAGGACGTCGAAGGCTGGGGCCCAGTCAAAGGAAAGGTGAGATTCTGCGGGGATGGCAGGGGTGCAAAGCTCTGGCTGAGCTGGCTCCCTATCGACGCCCTATGTGGGTTGATCACCGGCGAGCCACGCGCGGACATCGAGGCGGTCGACTTGCGCAACGAGCTAGCGCGTGACACAGCCGCTGACGGGGGCCTTGACGTGCGCGACCGCGTAGACGCCGTTGACGGTGCTCCAGACACGCGTCGCGACATTGCAGGCGAAGGAGGTGCGGGCCGGTTCGACATGAGATCCGGGCTGATCGAGCTAGAGACTCGACGGCTGCTCGTGCTGCTGAAGGCAGGGCTCGGAGGTACGTCGCCTGTCGAGCCCTGCAGGGTGTCTGGGATGGTGATTTTGGACAATTCGGGAGGTTGGGGGTCATTTTGGGCAGGTAAGGAGGTGGTGGCGGTGGTTGGAGTTGCGGTGGAAGACGTCGACTGGTAGGGCATCGGAGATCGCGGTGGTTCCAGCGTTGCTGTTGTCGGCGGCGTGGAAGGTGGTCTCTGGAGGCTACCAGGCGTAGGAGTCGTGGGTGACATGAAGAAAGGTGAAGGGGGCACAGATCCTTCCGACGATAAATTGGTGTTGGAGACTGAATTCATGGATGACCGTTGCGGTTTCGGATCGCCGGCTTCTTCCTCTCGCTGAGAATTGAAGATATGGGCGCTGCTGGCCTTCCTTCCGTTGCGAGCGGACTGAGGTGGCTTCACTGCAAATTCGTGTGCCCCTGGTGTCGGTGGAGGCAGGAATGAAGACGAGGGTGATGGGAAAGGCGATACAGCTGCTGTCCCTTCAAGGGATAAAGAAAGGCGAGAAGCTAAAGAAACAAGACAGGGTTAGCTCGATGACAAGCAATTGAAAAGCAGACGATATGAATGGCTAGAACCCTCCACGAACATGAATGCCAGCGTCCGATGAACGTCGTCGCGTTCAAGATGGTCAAAGACACGACTGTCAAGGCCCCAACACCATGGCATCTGTATCTCGACAGAGACTAGCCAAGCTGCGCACCGTCTACGGCATCTGGACGTATATGTGGAGAATCCTCCCAAGCCTGCCTGTGTCGCAGTCTGCCAGGTTCTTGGTGATTGACACCGGCACCATAAGAACGTGTTCCAATAAAAAATCAAACATGCGGCCCATAGATCGTCTTGTGAGGGAGGAAAACGACCTCCAGCCTCGATGCCACCATAAACCCTGCTTTCGCCATATATCGGCTGGAAATCGCAATACAATTACTCACCTGGGGGTTCCGAATAGACCGCAGATGCCATAACTCTGTCTTCTGGACGCTATATAGTCACTGCTCGGGAAGATGACCGTTCGTCGGGTCGAAAAAATAGCGCTGTGTCGATGCGATAAATGTCTCTAGTTCAGAGCCCGAAAGGTGGCAATTTATAGGTTCTCGGGATCCGGACTTCGATGAAAGACGAAAGAAAGACGAAGAACCGCCAAAGGGTATGTGATAGGACTTTGAAGACAGTAACCAAGCAATGAAAGATTGACAAAGAAGGGTGGAAAACGGGCTCTTGATCATGGGCGTTCCAGGTCCTTGGCTGGTTGCCATGCCACCCGCTTGCTCTTGTTTGCCTGGAGTGGCGTCGCGCTTTCAACTCCCCGACACGGCAATGCTCCTTTTCTCTCCTTTTGTCGTCTTCCGCGGCCTCCAGAATATTTAGCACTGCGTTTTTTTAGACCGCCGCTCCGCGTTGTCGAATACGCGGAGGAGGTGCTCTTTCCGCAGGCTTCCGGAATTTTCCCAGGTTTCCTGGACGAACTGCGGTCGCCACGCCCACAAACACGCGTTGTTGGCCGGGAACTCTCCAACGAGGAATATTCAAAGTTGTCTGTCGGTCTATGTACCCCGAGCAACGATTTATTCATCATTCCATCGTAAGCTCATGGTTCACTCAGCGGAAACTCTATTGTTGACCGCGATGTCGGGCAACACGTTGTCCGAGACTTTCCGGGTCGCCAACGGACACCCCCACAGTGTCGTAAGGTAATTAATTAAGATATAAATCATTGCGCCACTCTATCCTGCTTTGGCTTTTCTCTGTTCTCGCCTTTTCGAATTCCAGCGTCCTATCTCGTCTGCGGCATTATTGGGGACCAAATTTCTGACAACACCTGGCCATCGTCGTGGTCTTATTTTCACGTTTGTCCTTGAGGCGGCCCACGGTCTCCAGTAGGCTACTGGCCACTAGCTGGTACCCCGTTTGAGCCTGAAGCTGCACCGGACCTAGTCAAGCACCCGGGTCACCTTCGAGGAAGCCAGAAGCGGAGAAGACCGATTTACTCCACATACTCCACATAAAGGAAATAAGCAAGTCCTCTTTTTCGGTTTACGTATATCTGATTTATCTCTGCTTTCAGGCAAGCGTCCTTTATTTTCTTCTTGGGCTGCTTCCGTTGGACGGACGGTCCCGGCAGGCGTAACGCAACGATATTTCGATGCCTTCTACCGACTTCCTCGACATTTCTAGCTCTAGAAAGGCCATACATGATACGAATGCCCCCGTTCTGAAGATTCCCGACTCCGAAATAAAATCCTGCTGAAGAGTTGGGAGGCTCAATCAACGTCTGAATTTCGCGCTCTCCCATGATCGCTCCCCTTGGAAATCAGGCCTCAGCTTCGAGTCAATCTTCGCGTCTTGCTTTAATTATCCGTTGGCTATGGCGAGTCCACTCCCGGGGTTTCAAGTCACTTTGGAGTTCGATCTAGCTCAGCAACCCAACGTAAACCTGAGAGCACAGGACCTCAACCCATTTGAATTTCCTCATGTCAGGCCCTTGCACGATGACTACCGTCTTTCCAAGTCTCGTATCGCATTTCTGGCAAGCATTTCCCTGGAAGCCTGAACTCTTATCCCTCACGTACTTTGGGTGTTTTCTCGCTGTCTTTCCCAGTTCCCACTCGAATGACTCCTCGAATCGAAACCGACCGCCAAATACGACCTTTTCGGACATCGCGTGAATCCTTCTCGTGAAAGCGAAGATACGACGAACGCGGACATCTACGCCCTCTCGCCCCAAATTTGTGAATGGTAGGTCTCTTCTTTTATGATTTCGTCTAGTCATTCACAACACGAAGCTGGTAAATGACTCCCGACTAGCTTGGCATCCCGACCTTTTCTAAATTTGGAATTTTTCCGACATGTCAGATTCACACTTCGCTTCCGCTTCTTTGGGCAAGACGGGGGCTCGACTAGATAAAAGATGTCCCATGGATCGGCCATTTTCACGCATGATTTTCTCTCCCCATGGACTACAGGAACTGGTACGGTGAATTTACGTTCCCTGACACAATGGCCTCGGCGCCTGCGTCTGAGTCGTCCGTCCAAGCCCCGCCGCCCATTGACCCAAGACTATTCGGAGAAGACTCTTGCTACGATCCCATTTCTGACACAGGATACAAGCAGGTAGCAATGCCTCACGAATGGGCGCCAGTCGACGGGAAGACCGCTCTCCCAGGATTCGGTTTGCCACTCAATTTCTATCTCGTTGCTGCTCCCGCTGTGAGGCCCGAGGACCAACCTTTTCTGAATGCACTGCATCCAGTGGACATGACGCAGCGTCGCTCAGCGTGAGTTGCATTTGGAGGTTATTAGAGAGCCGGTGTTTAATCTATTTATTTTTTCTTCAAAGGCTCCCTCTCACGACTCTCCATGAGTTCAAGATGCTCCGACTCATGAACCAAATCACCGATAGGCCAGAATGGGATGAAAAGGTCCGGACTATGACTTGTCATTGCTCTCTTTGATGTATTTATGCTATATGAAGGTTGCTTAGGGTTAGAGGAGGAAAGGAAGGTGTTTCAAGTTAGGCACAATGACACATTTAATTTTACCACAGCGTTCTCTCTCTGCGAACACTAAGCGTACTGATGTTAAAAGGCTTTGACTTGTGGATGCCTTCAGCTGCCCTGGGGCCTGCCTTCGAGTTTGCGCTCTTTTGAATGCGACTCAGTATATCAACCATGATATTACTTACCACTCAGAGGTGTACCAAATAGCTAGACACCAATGTGATTCTGCAAACTTTATAAACTACTAACAAAAGAGTGTGGCGCACCGCGCACAAACTGGGATTGTTTGTTTGGATCAAGCTGTGTCACTCTTGCGGACCAAATATACTGCCTCGGACTGATCAGCGAAATTTGCAAAATCTTCCAAGTTTCTTTTTTTTTTGATACCGTTACAACCTTCGCAATGAGCTCTGAAAGCACAATTCCGCCTCCATCTTCTGTTCTCTTTGCGCGTGGGGTGATAGCAAGACTAGCAATCTGGACGACTCTCCGAATCGCGGTCCAAGAAGGCTGGGGCGGCCCTGATTCAAGTGCGAAGCGAACATGGCTCGCTTCAGTCATCGTCGATTCATTCGAAGAGCAAGTGCCGGCTCCCGACGACCAATACGTGGAAGAACAGCTTCTGCAGATCATGGCCGATGAGTTCGAGACTGTGATAGAGGATGGCAGCGCGGAGAGTGTAGCCCAGGATATCGTGAAGATTTGGGACGAGACGCGGATCGGAAAGCAAGATTTAGTAATAAAATTCGAAGAGCTTGCGGAAAAGGTCAAAGGGAAGCGACCGAATGCACAGGAGAAGGTGGTCAGCGATAATGAGGACGATTGGGAAGACGATGATGGCGAAGACGACGGAGACGAGGACGAGGCACCGCAGCTACTCGAACCTCCTGCCTCCAGGCCGCCACCACGAGAACCAGAAGTTGACGAAGACGGGTTCACAATGGTCAAATGCAATGGTAGAAGATGAAGGCACGATCCAAGCTGTCTTCCTCCCGGATCTATCTGACTTGGCTTAACTTCCAGATGAAAGTGATGTATACAATGCCATGCATTTGACGATTTAGACCATCAGCTTGATCAACGATTGCCAATACTTTCGCGTCGAGACACCTTTTATTGTGAAGTGAATCGAGGCTGAGGCTTATTTCAAGAACAACGGGGACCCCGTCTCATCCTGAGCCTTTCTCCGAGCATCAGAACATGCGTGCGGAACGAAATGAACTAGGTTGCTATTTCCTGACAACTATCAACCCCGAAGAGGTTGGAGATGCTATTGCGGAACAGGTCAGCGCCCAGCCACGATAACTACGCCTCTTGCCTTACGAAGAACGCTTTTCAGAGGAATTATTCTTTGGGTCTTTTATTCTGCGTAGGTTGCTCCTGACCAATCTATTCGATCCTACGATTTGCAAGAATTTCTAGTCATCCAACCCAAAATGACTCTCCGAATGCCTTCGAAGTTCGCATCAATCCCGCTCCCGCGCGTATGCAGGAATTGAATGGAAGAAAGGGTCCGAGTAATCCCAACGGTTCGACGAAATGTCCGGACCACGCCTTCGCCACGCCTCCTGCATATAAGAACCATTTGAAGCAGCGGTCTATCTGCCCATTTCTCTGACATGACACCAACACCCGCTGCCGAGGATATTGAGCTCAACAGGCAGGGAAGACCCGCCTTCCAGGCTTTGGCTTACCGGTGAATTATCATCCCGTGGGTGATTTATTCCCTACTGCGATCAGCCCAAGTCCAGAGGAAGATTGTAGACGTCGAATGTGAGTATGTGCATCCGGATTGATCTGTATGGCCTTACCCTCTAGAGTAGACTTCCATTGATAACCCTTCGTGAACTCGAGATGCTGCGAATCATGAACGAAATCACGGATAAAACGGATTGGCACATCAAGGTACGTGAAGGTGCAGTAGAGACACGCCATCGCTTATCGATTCCTCTAGGTGTTTGACGATGCAATATCTCATAGATGGAAAACGGAAGCCATGGCTGCCAAAGGCAGACATGTCACTCAGCGGATGATGGACCGGGTCATCAACGAATTGCGCTACGAGGCCGGGGTATTCGGAAGGACAGGAGCCGTCTCCGTATACACTGGGGATGTCGTGAAATCAGATTCTGCTCTCTCCGAGTCCTTCAGGCTGGAACTTCAGAGAGCAGCGAAAGCTCTCGAAGGCGTCCCAGAGAAACATAAGGATTGGCATCCAGGCTCGAAGAATACGGTGCTAGATTTGGTCCATCCTTCTTTGTTCCCGTTTGTGTATGGACGCTCAAGAATACTCGAACGAGGACAAACCACACTGGAAGACTGCATTGTACGATGCGCTGAAGGAGTTACTGTTCCTGTACGACCTCGGGAGGAGACGACGACCTATGAGACCATGGGCAGTCGACGAAAGCCTACAGTCGCAAGTTCCAATGGCTGCCGTGTGAGGTCGACATATCAACCGAAAAAGCAAAGTAGGTCCCTCCAATTTCCCTGAGGATCAATACTCTCATCACATCTCTGGACCCAAAGAATAGCCACCTACATCAACAACCTTCATCCCCAGGAATACAAAACGCTCTATAGTCTTATAGGGCAAGTCATCGACGCTGTGATTCCCCTGTGGAATGCAAGTCTAGCGCCAGCTCTGGAAGGAAAATGGCCCACTCGAATAAAATACACTTGGAGTCGAAAGATAGTACGGCCAGAGCCAGGAAGGTTTACGCCGCCAAATGATCCGTCAAGTTTCGACCTTCGTGAGAAATTCAAGGAGACTGGGCTGCAAGTTATAGTCAAGTTGGCGAATATCGAACTTACCCCAAAAAAGAAGAAATACGTCGAAGGCCAGCTCGTACGTATCATTTACCTTCATATGGGGGTGGTCGCTGAAGAACTTGAACAAGTGCAGAATGAGCACATTTGTGCGACCGCTCTCTACTACTATTCCAGTGAGAATATAGAAGACAACGAGCTTATGTTTCGTCAACAATCCAATGAAGAAGATACCGCGCAGGTCGGCTATCGCCAAGATTCACACAGATGGCTGGAAGTTGTATACGGATGCGAGAACGAAGAACCCAGCGTGCAGGTTGTGGGTAGCGTACAGACGCGCGAAGGGCGTCTGATCACGTTCCCCAACATATTACAGCACAAGGTCCGATCATTCCGCCTCAAGGATTCGTCGAAACCAGGTCATCGCAAGATTCTCGCGCTCTTCCTCGTCGATCCTCATATTCGGGTTATCAGCACGGCCCATGTACCTCCCCAGCGCAAGGACTGGTGGATCGAGGGTATTGAAAAGGTTGGGTCAATGCTCGATAGGCTCCCGCAAGAGTTGAGAGACGAAGTGTTTAACGAGGTTCAGGATGGATTCCCCATTGATATGCAAGAGGCTGAAGAGCTCAGGAAGGAGCTGGTGAAAGAGAGGAAGCGCTTTAATATTCAGCAAGGCGAAGCATTTGAAAACGTCACATTCTCTCTCTGCGAGCACTGATGATGTGCCTGAGAGTTATTCACGAAGATTGCCAAATACTTTACTGTCTCGACTTCTTTCTCATAAGTTTCATTGCTCCGCGTTACTCAAATCCTGTTGGAATGATTTGTGGGTGGCTTACAATCTGCTCCCCGGAGCTGAACTGTACGTAAGCCAGGAATTCTCTTGTGCGTCTCTAGATTTCGTGGATTGGCACTGAGGTGACGAAAAAGTACAAGGATATGTAAGCAAAGCGGGAAGACAACTGGAAACAAGGCGGCATAGCGAATAAAGCAGATGCGGAAACGAAAAGAAACAAGAAACGCAGAGACCAGGAGAGCCAAAAACATAGTAGGCAATAGTGGTGATGGACGAGTCGGAGATGTTGTGAATTGCCATACATACTGCCCGCCACTCTGACATTCGCAGTGGGAGCAATGATCGCAATGGGACTCCGCTTCAACGATCACAGGTATCGCAATCGCAAGAGCGACAATACGGGATCGGAACGTCTGAGGTCTCGGACATAGTTGATTCTAGCCACCAAAGGTCACAATGCACATCAACATCGACTGTTTCTCAGGGCCCAAACAAGCGGCAATCAGCCTGCTGGCTCTTTGACTGTACACATATAATTATGTTCATCTGTTGGGTGTTGTGTAGTACTATCTATTTCAATCTATGACTCAGACCCTCAGAACCGTGAGGTGTTAAGGGCCAAGATACTTGACAAGAACGTGGTGTCTTGGATAATCGATAACCGCCAAGAAAGGTGTATGCGGCGCGTTTACCATATTCGGCAAAGTAAACAATCTGTGGCCACCTTGTGTTCTAGAGCCTATGACTCGGATGGACTGGGTTTACGGATGAGCTTCGATGCAAGGTCAACATGTTTGATGACGACAACGTAAATATTTCGATGGACAAAGGAGACGTCGTGCCACAAAACAGGCGGCGATCCTTCACATTAAGGCCTCGAGCAGTTGTAAAACCCATTGAAGATGTTCCCGGGAGGGTTTAAGAAGACTGGCATTCTGGCTCGGATGGCAAGGCCATGAGCCTCGTTCATCCTCTCTTCCTACTGGTCGATGCTTGAAGATCTCGGGACACGGGCGCAGCAATCAGCTTCCTCAGGAGCCGCGAGATGCAGTTTTCAACAAGACTTGGGTCAGTGGTGGAGGCAAAGGAGCTCTGAAAGGAGCTCATGAACGAGAGAAAGGCATTCCAGGTCAAACACGACACGGGACGAACTCCATAAATACAATAGTAGTACTGATACAGATATATAGGATTCCCAAACAGCGTGTTACGGATGATAGATAGACAACGGGACGAAGAGACGGCGGTGACAAGGCGGAGACATTATGTAAGCAAAACAGGGATGACAGCAAGGGCATAGCGACGAAAGCAGACGAGAAATACGGAGACGCAAAGTCACAAGAAAGGCAGAGGCCAGGAGGACCGTGAAGATAGTGGGAATAGTGGCTGTGGTGATGATGGACGAGAAAGAGACACTGCGAACTGCGGCAGCTGTGTCCAACAAAAGAATACTGGATCGTAGCAAGTGATGCCGGGTTGGATGGCTTAACGAAGGAGGACGATGAGGTGAAGAAGGCGAGAAAAAGGTGTCAGTCTTCAGGCCGGCAAGTAGTGAGACCATGGATCAAACAAGCCGTATCATCCAAAGAGGACGGCGAGGCGAGAATTGGGGGGGGGGCGAAAGTGGATAGGTTTCGCAAGCGATGAGAGTGGGAGAAGATCGATCAGTAGGCTTGGACTTTGACAAGTAATCAACAGCTGGAGGTATCGGTGGTCTTCCTGGGATCTAATTAGAAAAGAATACATGAGCATCAGGATGTGCACAAAAAATAAACATAGAAATACGTACATCCACCCTTTCGAGAAGTACACTCGCCAGCCGAGGATCTGTAGCACGTACTGGACAAGGTTCCCATGTTCTGGTTCTCGGTCGGTGCAGGCGGAGATAGAGACAACGCATATATCCCATTCAATGACGATGTCAACTGCGTAGGCATCCCCGAAGATTGAAAATGCCCGCCGTACGGCGAGAAATTTCCAGGAATATATGAAGTGGAGGCAGAGAATGGCGGATACGGTCCAGGATAAAGAGGGTAGGTGGCAGCTGAACTAGATGGGGCACCTGCATCAGAGAATTCCGGACAACTCATAACCGCCTCAGGGACGTCGTAGGTTTGTCGAGACTTCCCGCGTCTCTTTCTTGCCTGACGAACACTTTGAGACACCGTCACGTCTAGATCTTCTGCCTCGACTCCTTTGATGTCTGCATTTGATTCGTCTTCGCAAAAGATGTGGTCCTCTTGATCGGGCATGACATTGCCATCGAAGGACTTGATTTGATCGTTCGACTGGGATATATCGCCGTCTGAGGTAGACGAGGAGATTTCCTGCAGATCCAAAAGGCAGGACGCGATCTAAGACATCCACACGTCAAACGAGAATAAATAAATAAACCAATCAATAAAGGCGCACCTCGACCAAAATCGACTGAAGCCCCGCACGATATGCTTCCATCTTGGCTCGACAGATATTGCCATGCAGCGCAGAATACAGCAAGCCTCTTTCTGCTTCATAAGTCATCCTCCCTCGAATTTCGTCTAGCATTCTTAGGGATACCGAACGTAGAAGTAAGAAAAGATAGAATAAGTGAATTTAGTGATTAGCTTACACTGCGAGTCCCTCTACGAGTTTGGCTGTAGCCTGCTTCCAGATGTCACGGTCAGGAGCTTGCTGGTAGGATTTCCATAGAATGACGACCGTTTCAACAGCTTCAGCGGCGACGACAGCAGCCTCACCAGAAGGCTTCTGCAACGGGAATGAGCGTGATCCAGGATGCCACAAGCGAGGAACTCCACCTGTCGCTCAATCTGTAAGGCAGCACCAGCAGCCACCTTCAAGAAAGGCAGCTGCGAGGAATGTGCTGCTTCTCCGAGCAGAGCAAGGTCGTTCTCAGCGAATAATTTACGGTGTTTCCATGGCAGGATGTAGCGCCATAAAATACTTTTGCGACCTATCAAACGAACCATGGAGGGTTTAAGAACATAAATATGTCGAGCACAGAGAATTGGGGCCCTACGGAAGGATCGTTCTTCGAATTCGCTTGCTGGGTGAGTATCATCACTATCATGGCTCATGAGAAGCAAAGGTGGCGGGAAGGCCGGTAGCCAGGGCATCAAAAGAGGCTGAACAGGGAAGTACGAGGAAGCAAAAGGGAGGTATTGTGGTTGGGAAAATAGTATTGCAGGTTGGGCAGTAGGAGCGAAGGGTGGGACTTGGGCATTCGCGTTGAGATATTCGACAGAGAGAGGTGTGGATGTGAACGCTGTTGCTTGCCTAACGGTGGCAAGGGGCTTGGGGTTGGGTCTGTCCACCATTTGGAGGGCGCCAGGCCTGGCTCGCTGCCCTTTCCTCTCCATCTGTGACTTGGCTGGTAAAAACTCGAAACACGAACGGATGGGGTCATTGGTGTGACACCGGTGTACTGCCTGGACATATGTTTTCATCGAAATTGTGGTAGAGAATTGTCAATATGATGCCGAGGGACTGCCGTAGGTGCCGTTTGCACAATGACGGGCGGCGCGGCCGGAGGTGAGAGAGGAGGAACGGCGATGGCGGACGGATTAGGCCCGACATGGCGTTTGCGCCAGTCAACGGCGACCTCGAGCAAGTGGGGGCTGGGCGGGGCGGGATTCAACGACGAAACTCACCCAGGGTGTCAACGGCCATCGTCACAATCGACCCGTACCTGTTGATGCTGAGGCGAGATATCCTTCATCGTTGCCCGTTGCCCTCCCCCCCCACCTTCCACTGTGCAGGCAAGACGAGCTCCGGCGGAGAAACAGCCAGTCGCTGCGGGCCTCAATTGCGTGAGAGACAGTCCTAGAGGATTTCAGAGATGAAGACTTCTCACCTGTCCAACCTTTGAGCGTCGTCGTCGTCGTCGTCGCTGAAGGCGAGAACATCTATCGGCTGGCGTGATATTATTCGACGCCGTACAGGCTGTATGAAGTAGAGAGCCATTATACGGCATTGGGGAGCTGTCTGAGGGACAATCTTGTGTTGCTCAGCGGGTGGATGCAAAGGGAGATGAAGCAAGGGTGTGGGAATCTCACACAAGGACGCAGAGACTACTCTCCATTAGGGAGCCTCAATTCTTACCGTTTGCTGTTCGCGGGTTCAATCCAAATTGGGATTAGCCCTGGAACAGGGCAACAATTTGTCACCATCGGCTGGTCTTAGATAAACGAGGAGGTTGGGGACTCCCTCTCCTCCAAAAAAAGTTGCCCGTGGACACAGCAAGAGTCCGCGTCCAGAGACATTTCAGAATGTCAAAAAATGGAGAAGAACAAAAGGGAGGGAGGAAAGTTAGAACCTGTCGTGCGGCGACTTGAGCATTGCGATGCCGGCGAGCCGACCACTGGATTCTATTTTGGGATTTGTTCAAACCCGGATTGAACGCGAATTGACCCTAGACGTAACTTTGGACTATTCTGGGCTGGATCGGTGGTTCTATCATGCAGGTGCCGTGATGACTTGAACATCAGAGAATTCTATTTTGCCGGTTAACTAAAACGCCCGACCTGCAGGGTGTCGCCGATCTGGATCTTGACTGGATCAGCCTTGATGGGCCATCCGCATGCTCCTCTGAGTACGGTGTTACTGGCCCACACCCTTGCTTCCTCGAGACGAAAAGGGCGAGTATGTGACGTTATGTACGCTGTTAACGATCCATTTATTGAGGTTAATGGGTGACTTCCCGTAAGGCTAACTTGAATATCTAACTTCAAATCGCGGCCATCAAGGGTGGATGGCCGAGATGCCGATGACGGAAAGCCTCCGGTTGTCAGAGACGCTGATGGATGAGTCGTTTTCAAACTTTAAATCTAGACAATCTAGACGAGGGGTCAGGACCCCTCGTCTAAACTTCAAACTAGAACTTGAATACGAAAAAGGTAAAGCCATCACCTTGGCTCGTCCCCTCCTCCCACCGTCCAGTGAAATGGCGACGGAGATGCGTCGCAATTGAGACGCGTCAAGGAAGGAGTTACTATGCTCACCCCACAGTTCGTGGTGCCCCTCCTTTCGGTGCACTGGGTTTCCACAACCTCCTCTGCCACGAACTTGGTGTAGATAATGTCAGTGATAATATATCATCTCATTTAACACCCCCGAGCAGTTTTTTCAGCTTAAAATCCACTTCCAATGAAAGTCCAAAATGGGGACATCGTCACGCATGCCGTCAGGCGCCGTGTCGGAGATTGACGATGCCGTGATGGCCGCTGCTCGACAAGCATCTCGAGCCCCTATGGCCCCCTATGGACGACACGCGCGCAATACTATTCTGGACCTGATGTTCGTCAGGACCCTATGTTCGTCAGGTCATGTCACTGTCACCTGTCGCTAATCACCAATTTCTAAGTCCGACGACTGACGAACCTCAGCGTGAGGGAGCAAAGGTCTTCGTCGCTTACGTATTCATGATCCCATCTTGCCGAGCTACCGGCAGCCCCATCATGCGTGACGAAGAGCCCAAAATTCGACCTCCTTCATAGCTCCTTTTTTCACCCAAAAATGCCTCTACAGTACGTGTAGTGGTGTGTATTTACGAGCTCTAAAGTTTGGTGAAGATCGGTGGCCGTGGTGGCAAGATTCTTGGGGGGTGACGAACATAGGGTCCTGACGAACATCAGGTCCAGAATAGTAGTGCCCGCTCAAAGTACGCGCGACCGAAGGCCTGAAAGACGAGTTCAAGGCCGCACTCGAGGCAGTTGATTCAGGGGCCTTCCCGAACTGAAGCCACAGCAAAAGAGTATGAGGTACTTTTTTTCGGTCTGTCCTAGGGCCCTTCTTCATTTTCAGCAGTCATTTCTCGTGGGTTGTACCAAATACACTTCGAGACCGTCCCATGATCAATGTCCCTTTCTCCAGCGCTCCTGCAGTTCATGCCTAACATCACTTTGGACTCAACCCTGCTTTTTTGCATAGGTTTAACCATGGACCTCAGGCAGAACCTTCCCAGCAACACCATGTCAGTATAATGCCACTCGTTCTACTAATACTGTCCCTTAGTGCAAACTGATGTCGCGCACTGCGACTCAAAGCGCGGTGTTTCAACATTTGGGCTATGGGAATGTGACATTGATGTGACGCACCGAGAGCAGGGGCACCACGAACTGTGGGGTGAGCATAGTATGCCGAGTCGGACAAAGCCTTCGCTGCCGGACTCTGATTTCCTGAGTACTACAACCCACCCCCATATATGGTAAAGTCTACAGTCGAACTTCTCTTAATCCATACTTGAGATAACCCATAACCCCCTGTACCCCATAGGATTTTTGATCCACCAACTCGGTGGGCGGGGATTTGCATACCATAACCCATAAATCCGCAATAACCCATAACCCGTACCCCTCCCGCAGCAAAACCCATAGATTTTGCCTGCCATTTGCTCATATTTAGTATTGATTTTCTGACCTGTACCCGACATTTCGGCATGATCATTCTAATTTGAGTCAGGATCTGATGGAAAAGCTCCAAATTGGCCAGAAAACACCAGAAAGAAGACCGAAATGTCTTGTGGGAGCGACGCCGGGAGTCTAATTCCCCTACATTCGGCACCCATAGCGACACCAAAAAATCGTCAGGCTAGCCACAGATGCTGAAGGATTGCAATACCACTAAGATCACTACAGGAACGCTTCATTAATATTTCAGTCAGTTATGGGCCACAAATTTCCTCAATTTGTTTATCTATTTTTAGCTCTTCCCACACAACCCATAACCCATAGCGTTAAGAGAAGTTCGACCGTCACGAAGATCCAGATCGGCGATGCCTCGTGGAGTCGCCTGATGTCGCAACTGGATTGATCTGGACTGCCAAAGAATCACGACACGATACAACCTTCCCACGCCCTTGCTTCATCTCCCTTTGCATCCACCCGCTAAGCAACACAAGACTGCCCCTCAGACAGCTCCCCATTGCCGTATAATGGCTCTCTACTTCATACAGCCTGTACGGCGTCGAATAATATCACGCCAGCCGATAGATGTTCTCGCCTTCAGCGACGACGACGACGACGACGCTCAAAGGTTGGACAGGTGAGAAGTCTTCATCTCTGAAATCCTCTAGGACTGTCTCTCACGCAATTGAGGCCCGCAGCGACTAGCTGTTTCTCCGCCGGAGCTCGTCTTGCCTGCACAGTGGAAGGTGGGGGGGAGGGCAACGGGCAACGATGAAGGATATCTCGCCTCAGCATCAACAGGTACGGGTCGATTGTGACGATGGCCGTTGACGTTGACACCCTGAGTGAGTTTCGTCGTTGAATCCTGCCAAAGCCGAGTCTCCCTCCCCCCCGCTTGCTCGAGCTCGCCGTTGACTGGCGCAGACGCCGTGTCTTTGTCATTCGGGCCTCATCCGTCCGCCATCGCCGTTCCGCCTCTCTCACCTCCGGCCGCGCCGCCTGCCGTCTTTCGGCAGCCCCTCGGCAGATATGCTATCAATTCTGTACGATATTCGCGACCTTCGTACCGCCATGTCACGTTTTACATATCCTTCCGATCGCAAGAATGTGGGGATGACCTGATCAAAGTTGAAGGCGACCAGACAGCGAAAGGCGTTCCTCAGGGGATGGATACCTACGACGGAGCCCTCTTTGCCAGAATCACGCAAGTAGCAGAGTCAAATTCCACACCCCTAACGCCGTTGGTGTCAGCAGCGCGCACAACGCTCAGGGTTCTTGCAAGCGCCAAGGTGTGTCGATCCTCCCGTCTTGCTTCCCCACATTCCTCCAGCTGTTTACAGGGTCCAGAATCGCACAATCTTGCCAAGCACGCTGTTAGGATCGTCGGGTTGTTGTGTAGGGTTGAGATGCAAGTCGAGACCCGCCAGATCGTGGAGAATGTCCTGGTGTTCGTCCATCTCGATGTATTCCTCCTTTCACTGTCGCTCATTGCCCTTCAGCCTCCTTCAGAAAATTCTACAACACGTTGGCCGAACCCGAATTTGGGATGGAATTATGGTCAGGGCGTATCTCCATGAGCTACAATGTACAACAGTGAAGGTTTGTCTTGTGGTCGCGGCGTCTACGTAGTCGTGGCTTACTCATTGTGCAGGTTGTTTCCCTCATCGTCGGTCAAGGCAGCCCCGGGGAGGATTTAGGCGAACTTCCTGCCAACGAAAATGACGACAATACGGCTTTCCCCTCTGCAGGCCCGAAGCCGGCGCAAGAACCCCGTGAAGCTGATCAAGTGGGCGCTAAATACCCAACACCCGGCATCACTTCACGCCCCAGTACCTTCGCAGCCTCCCCTATTTCCGCTTTTCTTCCCCACTGTGTTCCCCCCACGAACGCATACCCTGCACCTCATTTCTCTCCTCAACCGTCCTCGTTCCTTCCAGGAGCGCTCATGTTCTATTCAGCCCCGCTCCAAACCCCGATGTATCCTGGTCCCGTTCTTCCGCCCCAAGGGATCATAAACACGAATAATAGCGGCAATGCGCAGAACATCACGATCGTGAACAATAATCAATATTTCAAACTCTGTACGTACTGATTCTTGTCGCGATCCTGCGTCTTATCGTTCTGAATTTCGTATTTACAGCCCGAGGGAACTCCCTGCTCCGTCATTTCCTTCCGCGCAACCCCTGCGAGCCGTCAATATCCGACCAAATCAGGATGGCTGCAGACGTCGCTCAGGCTATTTCGCCGCCGTTTTGGAACGCTCCTGCACCGGTAGTTTCCCCCAGCCAGCCTCTTTATGGGCCTACTGCCGCCTTCACACCTGGCCTGTCAGCACCTTTCACTGCATCCGTGCCCAGTGGATCGTATCCGTACGCCCTTCCTTCCTCTTCGAATTGGGACACTGGCGATGCGCAAGACGTTCGTAGGAGCCGTTCCAAAGGGAAATCCCGTCAGTGTGAGTGACTTTCGTTTGCCAAATTTATCTACCGTCGTGTGTTTCTGACCCATATATAGATACAGATCCTGACGGTGGAATATGAACTCTTGAACTTATGTTGTGGATGGGGCCGTGCTACTGTGTTGAAGGAAAGGATCCTTCCACCGGCCGCTGGATCTTGTTGGTTCGAAATGATTTATCTTTCTGGGAACTACTATTATCATTTATTTCGGTGTTATGTAATTCACAATCTAGAGATCGTACGCTTCGTTGTAAGTACGTACGGTGCTACATATCTACTTCCTGGTTGTATGCGGCGCATTTACCATATTCGGCGAGTTGAATGACCCAAACTTACGCCAACTTAACCAAATCATGGATAAACTGGACTGGGAGACCAAGGTCGTTGGTATACTGCAGCGTTAGCTTCCTCATGAACGAGAGAAGGCCATTCGTGATTTCAATATCATAGACTTGCATATCGCGCCCTAAAGAACGTCCTTCGGAGTAATTAATCTGCGTATTAATGCTCAAGGACTTCAAAGATATATCTGACCTGTATTCAGCTCTCTAAACACCTATCGTTACATGATTCCGATTAATATTCTTTCCTCAAAGACGCCAGCCTGGAGTCGAAGTTGACCGCAAAGCAGCCGAAGGAGAGCCCACACGGACAGCCGCTGCACCTCCAATCGACCGTGATGATGATGACGTCGGCCAGGTCGCTGACCGCTTCCTCGACAAGGCAGTCGACTTGCGCAGGGAGCTAGTAGAACGTTTGAGCTCGCTCGAGATGGTCGACGAAGAGAAATGAGGAGTAACACAACGTGGCTTGTCGCTGTGTCGACGCTGAAGCGAAACAGGTGGAGGGGGTGCGACCTTGTCAGCCGGGGTCGGCACCGCCTCCTCCTCTGTAGCGCCGCTTTGATCCAGCTCGTACCACGACCTGCACTCGGGGATGGAGCTCAGCGTGTGCTCGTGGAATGGGTCGTCGGTGAACGTGAGGAGGGCCTCCTGCAGCATGATATCAGACAGCTCGGTGGAACCATGGGAATGGAGCGATAGATCGCCGTGGCGGTCGCAGGGGGAGAAGACGCAAGAGAGGGAGTCAAAGTCCTGCGTCGTGGGCCTCTTCCACTGACGCGGTAAGTAGAGGCGCCCAAGACCGTCGAACGGAGCGCTGCCGTCCTTCCTTGAGAGGCCGGTGATACCAAGTCCGACACCAGCAGGAAAGGTCGCCTCTTGAGGGGTAACTGGGGCTGACGAGACAAGAGGGTCGGTCCCTTCGTCCTCCTCAGAGATGTCGCTGATGAGCGAGATGTTGAACGAGCTCGCCGTGGTCGAGAAGGAGGCGGGAAAGGTGTCCTTGCTTTCCGGAGATTCCACGTCGACTGTTGCTTGGTTGCACAAACGGGAAGAGGACGGCAACGGGGTCGGTACCGGAGTGTTGAAGGGCACCCGAGATTGAAACGCGAGGTCGTAAGTAGACGATGAGAATGAGGGCAGCGTCGTTGAGCTACTGGCATCAACTCCCTGAACAAATTCCAATTAGTCCGAATAAAATGAACCCGAAGAGACAAACCGACCTTCTCCAGGATTGACGCCATATCGTGGACGATAGAAGGAGAACTCGCCAGGCCGTTTCCGGCATCCACTGGCTCGCTCTTCGTGTACTGAACAGCCCCGAGAACGGACTTGTTAGCCATGATGGCAAAGGAAGACGACGAGAAGATTAAGCGAGCAAGGGAGACGACGAAAGTGTCCAGAAGTGTGGGCATAAGCTATGAGATAGTAGAATGATGTGGCCGTTAAAGACAGTGAGGGCGTAGCGGATAGGATGATGTGGATAGTAATGCGATGTTGGTAGCAAGCGATGGGGAGACGCCCGTTGGAGGAGGTTATATATTAGCAGGGTGAGGCTGACATCAACCTCAATCGTCGACGCCGAACGACGTGGCTACCAGTGGTTGACAGAAATTTCGTTCTGAGCCGATCAATGAACGGTCTCAGAGGGTAACGTCGATATTCCTACTGAATAAATGCACGAGCTTTGGTAAAATCAATATGAATGCATGGGAGCACTAGATCGAAGACTTGTCTTACCTTTCAAGAATCCTTATGAAACGGCAAACCAAGGAGCAATTGCAGCTTGACAGGGATGAGACGTAATAATCGTGTCGTCCAAGCTCTCGTGAGATTGAACAGCTAGCCTTGAAATGATTCTAGGGAGAAACCAATGATGGCGGAGGACGTGGATAAAGACAAAATGCGCGTCAAAGTTACATCTCATCTTATCTCTTGTGGAACTCGGCGGCGTATGATAGAGAAACGAACCGAAATGTCAACAATACAACTCGTACTCAGTACACCTAGTACACCTATTTGAACGCTCTGTAAAGAAGTGAAGAGGGAGAGACCGATGAAAGAATGTAGAAAAAATGCAGGGAAGAATGACAAAAAGAAGATGCTGATGAAATATGCCAGGAAATGCTGATACTAAAGAGCTAATGGGTTCCGAAAGTTATCATCCAACCTCCGCCGTCGATTGTCGGCTCGATTCCACGAAACCAAGCGACACCGCCCAACGCGTCGCATCTGCGCATCTTATCTCGAAAATCAGGGCCCGCATGTTCGGCGAACAGTTCGCAGCGCGCAATAAGCGCCTTGACAGCCGCAGACTGTCGGACGGGCGGCCAGCTCGCCTTCTCATCCTCCAAGACTTCCACATAGAAGTGTTCGTACATCTCTGTGACGACGTCTCGCACAGTGATCCCCTTCTCATTTCTAACAGTGAAAGGCCACGGGAAGGTCGGCGCGGTGTCGCCAGCGACGGCGTTGAAGTGCATGTGCGTGAGGAAAGGGTAGGTTGCTGGCTGGGATTTGTCGGCCTCAGAGCATGGAATACGGGCATTTGTTCTCCCGTAGAACAGTGAGCCCAGCTTTGGGTCACTTGCGAGACACCAGGAAAGAGGCGAGGGTCCCCAGAGGATGTGCTGGAGAAGGGGATTGACTTGGACTTCCCAGGGAAAGGGGAGAGGTTCTCCTGGAACTGGGCGTTGCCATCTAGTGGGGCGCGGCGGCAAGGATGGATGCTGAAGTCCTGGGATCCATTTGTCCGGGTATTCATTGTCGGGAAGGATAAAGCGATTTGGTGGGGGTGGGGTGCGTAGGGTCATCATCAGGTCTTTGAGAGCTTCTGTACCGATCGCAGTCTCAAATTTAGCAGCTACGGGAAAAGTCAGCTCTAAATTGCGTCAACGGAACTGATCTCGACATACGGGAATTGCAGCACGGAACTCCATTGATCCATGGACGCGCCCAGTAGCCGTATTGTTTCCATTCGTGCGGCTCGACTTTGGTGGGCAAGATGTCATGAACTGAGGGGTTGTAAATAGGAATGCCCACTTTAACGGTCTCCATTTTCGCAAAAGATCCTACACGAACCGTCATCAGCAATACAGAACGCCACAGTATCACGCATCTCCGCGACGTACCGGATTTTAAGAACCGGATTATACGGGCCCAGAGGCCCAACTTTCGAGTAGGGATTATTGCCTCAGCAATTGGGAAGCTCAAGGGCGTCGATGGTGTACTCAATCCCGAGGGTATCGCCTTCGGGATATCGAATACCGGCTTCATTGGGGACATCGGGAGCGAGTGGGTCGTAACGGGCGTCCATTCCCAGGGCTTGGTGATATCGGCAAGGCTGATATTGCGATACTGCCCAGCATGATGCTGGAAAGACTCCCTGGGCCCGCTCCTAGAGCTAGACATCGAGGTAGAGGGAACAGGAAAAGAGAGAGAACTCCCAATCTCGAGAAGCCACGGCGCAACGAGAAGAACATGAGGCAGATCGATCTTCCTTTTTCGTCAATCCTTGTAATCGTGACTCCCAGTTACGTGGGTGAGATGAGACGTGGGCGAGAACAGAGCGTGGGTTTCTGTGATGAGTGATAAGTTTGTGACCATTGATAGAAGAGAAATACAAGTTATAGGTGGATGAGGGCATGGCTCGGGACTCACATCATGGTGGTACTGGCGAAGTGAACTGATTTTGGGGTGGGAAACTTTTTTCTTGCTTTTCCCCGTTACGACCTCCTCATTTTGTGCTTACGAGTTGTGCAACACCCAGAGGAATTAAATGAGCGGTGCTAAAATTCACAATTCACCTTCGAGAGTAAAAAAAATATCAGAGGGAGGCGAAATGCACATAACAAGTTCGTACTGTATCAGGGAGACAATAAACAATTGCCTTTATCCTAGGGTCCTCATGGGAACACTTGTTTTTGCTGAAGAACAAAGGTATAGGGGCTACAAGATGGTCAATTGTGGCCGCGGCCACTATGTGGCACCAAGACAATAATGAGGTTTTCTATTTATATGTATAAGCGCTCATCGCGATTGACACGAGTCCGTCGCACTGCATCGCAACGTCATGATCTTCCTTCCGCCCCTCATATCACAAACCCTCCCGTACTCAGGAATGGGCTCCATCTTCGAGGTGAGTGTTCTAAATGACCGTTCAAGCTTCTGCTGACCCTGCCTTTAGCACATATCCGTGGTTTTCACAAAGAAACGTCGCCTCCTTCTCTTGGGAGCCGTGGCGCTGCTGGCAAGTGCCACACCAATCTCCGTCTCCCTGCACCCGAAACTCCTTCAATACCGCCTCCCAAGCTGGCCGTCGTATCTGTTGAAGAACGTCCGCTGGCCCAGTTGGTGGTCCTCTTCGTGGTTTCGTCATCGGATCCAACCTCTCTTCGAACGCGTTGCCCGCCTCGTGAAACGGTCGCCATACGATCGATATCGGACCTCGGACGATGAAGCGAGGTATTGGGAGCAAGCAGAGAGGGGAAGGAAGGCCCTCGAACGCTCGGACGCGCGGTTCGTCGGCGCAGACAGGGTACAGAAACCACTGCCTGACTTGCCACCGCTCGTGATGTACTACACACCTGCGCTCCCACCTTTGTATCGGGATACGAAGCTGCGAGAGGAAAGAGAGCGGAAAAAGAAGGAGAAGAGGCAGTACTCCATCTCTTCAAAGATGTATTGCAAGTGGCATCGCATGGTATTCCCGAACCTGGTGAGTAGGATGCATAGTTCCTGTTTTCTGCGAATGCTCAAGATGGTACAGGAACACCCCACAATTTCGCAGGCAGCGAGGTACAGAGCGGAAAGAACGCAGGAGGAGTTGCGGGAGATTCGTCGAATCGCACAGATGCTTCCAGACGATGCAGTCTTCCCGCATCCTGGGAACCCCAAACCGAAGATATCACCCAAATACCACAGGATCTGGCAGGAGTGGAAGGCCGCAAGTCGGTAGGATACTCCAAGACATTCGCCCATACTCTACAGCACCTTGAAGTAACGAACTGTATCAGTAAACCACCTGTAGCCCAATGTAGCATGATGTAGCATGAACCTCACCTTCCCACCTCACATCTGCCCCCTTCTCATCAAGTTCCTCCTCACCTTCCTCCTCTCCGCGCCCATCGCCCCATCCGCCGCCTTCCCCCACTGCAGATACGGCACGTTCTCCCTCTCTACACCGGCTACGTCGCCCTCTTCCTCCTCCCTGAAGTCGAGCATACCCCAGACCGGGAGCTCCATCTCACCCTTGACGAGCACACGCGAGCCTGCAAGCAGGGCATGCGGCAGGGGCGTGAGCAGCTGGAGGCATGTCTTCGTGTTACCGGTGTCAGTAGTGTTGTCAACTGGTATGGACACCCCACGAATGAGGGCGAGTCCAGCGCACGTGGAGGTTGACGGTGCTGGGGGTTCAGCTTGCCGCGTGTATGGGATGCCGCCTGCACCAGGCGCAGGAGGCTCAACATCGAGCGTGCCGGGGTCGCACTTGACGAGACCGACGATCGCGCCGTTCAGGACACGTCCGATCTCCTCTTCCACTACATCTTCGCTCCCAGCCCCAGACAAGATGATTTTGTCGAACGCGACTCCGCAATCGATCTCGTACGGAGGAATGGCGCAGAGTGGCCGGCTCGTGTCCCAGGAGCTTGCCGTGAGTTGGCCGTACTCGGTCGGGACAGCGTCCAGAGGGAACCGGGCGTGGAAGTACGACAAGATGGACATCGTACGCTGGTCCGCCGACGTGAAGGCGGTGATAGGTGGGTTGGTCGTAGGCTCTAGGACGTGAATACGTGCGTTCGAGCCGTCCGCCATCGAGCTTGAATTAAAAGCGCCGTAAGAGTTTGCAGCAAGCGACTCGGACTCCGGTATTCTAATGTCGAAGACATCCGTTGGCTCCAGGAAGCTTTCTATTTTTTGGGTAAGATCCGCACCAAGGCCTTTCGACCAGCCCATGGTGTTTACGACGAGAGGGATGGCGTCGGAGATACGCTCGTCATCGTCATCGATGTCGATCGCTGGGTTCTGGATGTCGAGACGGTACGTTTGGGTTAATGCTGAGATAGCGTCGAGATAGTGAGATGGTGTTGACCGAGGGGTCGTAGACCCAATAAAATGGGCATGATTCGGCAAAGTTGGATGCGTAAACGGAGGGCCTAATTTGAAGATTAGGGAGCCAATGTAGAGATAATGCAAGAACGTCCATACCGAAGATCGGTTCTGAGATTATGTTTAGGGAAACTAAGCCTCCTGGAGTGAACTCGGATTGACCAATATCGCATTCGAGGAACGCAACCCTGCAGTAACTAAAACCAAGTTAACTTAAGAAAGTGGATAAAACGGATAACACGTACGATTGTAATAGTCGATTCGTCAAAGCCCGAGCAAAGGTGCTCTTGCCGCTGTTCTTTGGTCCTTTGATGATGTAGGTCCCATTTTGGGTAGAGAGGCCGTCTAGTGCGGCAGACCATGAGCCAGGAATCGTAAATGCGGAGACGTCCTTGGTAATTTGGGTGGCCTATGGAGAGTGAGCCGGGGGGTTTTACCAAGGGGCGGTATGCGCACCATATGGAGACCGGCGATGTTGAATGGATTTCTCTTCCCGTCATACCATCTCGACGGCTCAAATACCCCTTCGAACGTCCTGCATACCAAGCCTAAACACTCTACGCCCGTATCGAGTTCCTGCAGGAAAATAATAGCCGGAAATTGCGCAATTTTTTGCAGCCTGGGTGGTATATTTTCTACTTTCAGATCTGATGAAGATTCTCCAGTAGTCGTCAAAATAGGGAGAGGGGACGATCGTGGTGCATATATCGCATGTCGGCGAGGCGATGGTCGAAGAGTGGTGCCGAAGAGGTGGATTGAACCGTGCAGAACTGTCAGATGACAAGAACCAAGAAGGCAGAGCGAATCCTCCGCGTCCAGACAGAGTAATGTCCCCTTTTCGCCCAGTCCCATGTCAGATGCTTCTTCCTCCGTTAGATAGAACATATTTCTGTCCAAAACAGGCCGAAAAGTGGACGCAGACACAGTTTCCTCCGTTTGACGAGAGCGACGGAGGTGGGGGAAAAAAGCGGATGCATCCAAGCTGGTTGCGTGTTCGTCTAGCGATTCCTCGTCAGAGGAGACGTCCATAGGTGCACTGGGAGACCATGCCCGCTTCTCCGTCGACACGACTAGTTCTTTGTCAGATTCCCTCAACACGCTCATTGCATCGTCCGACTCATTCCCCGAGTCCGATTCGAGCACAATCACATCCCTTTGGTCCTTGAACACGTCTACGGCGTTTTCCGTCGTGCGAGGGCCGTTCGACTTCTCGAAGGGCTTCAGCTTTCGCGCTTTCTTCTGAGATTTTTGTTTTTGAGCCGTCGATTTCCGTTTCTGCGATCCATTGGGAAGTGGTGGTTGCGGTGGTGGGACAGGGGTTACGGACTCTGGTGTCGGTAGTTGTGGTTCCAATTGAGTTTTGGCTGCCAATGCGGCTTTCCTGGCAGCTACGGCGCTGATCATGGCGAGAATAGAGGGAATACAGGCTGAGAGTATCGATTCTTCAAATTTACTTTTCAATTTCTGATGGTGCGCACGTGATACCGGATCAGCGGTCCGAACATCTTACAAGTATACCCCCAGGTGAGGGATTGGTCTGACTCTTCTTTCCAACAATATAGCCAAGGAGAGAAGCCATTGCGACGTTCCAGGACGAGCATGTATTGAATGGAAAGAAATAAAATAGATAGGGGAGATCTAGCCATCGAACCTGTTCTTGTGGTCTTGCTGAGGCCGGCATTCAGGCATAAAAATATCTGAAAGTCCGGAAGACGTGTGGAGACCTGCCGCCGTTGTCGATTATAAATTCACGTAAAATTGTAAGTGTCCATTGTGTAGCCTGTGATCGTCGGCACCAAACACTCTCGAGAATGTGCGGGCGTTGGAAGCTTATTTTAACCACACTCCAAGTAGCTGCCTGATGAAAACCAGTGCACCGAGGAAGACGCACCGAGGAAAGAAGAAGGAAAGAAGTGTGCTTTATCGCGCACCCGAGTCTAGACAAAGGTTCCCAGCGTCAATCAATGAAATGACTCTACTCGGAATTGCACCGGAATTAAATAACCCAGTGATACTTGCCAATGGGGACAAACCGTGCGCGTGGGGCCGCACCCTTAAGTATATGACTTCTTCTCGGCGTTCACCCGGATCCCCAAGGACCCTAATAGATGTATTCCCATCTTTGAATAGTCCTCTGCGGCCACATATCAATGTGATCCCCACATTCTTATCTGCCTTTACATAAACCCTAGGGCTGCTCTTGCGCTGCCCCTTCTCCCTCTTTTTCTGACTGATGAAATGGCTCAAGCATCGCGCCCGCCGTATGAAGGTACCACGCGGCAATTAGTGCTCGCCTTTGACGTCGGCACAACGTTCAGTGGGATCTCCTACAGGTAGGCGCTTAACCGCCGCTCGATGTCTGTTGGGCGATAACACGAGATATAACAGCATCTTGGATCCTGGTCAATCGCCTACAATCCATGGTGTGACGAGGTGAGCTTCCTACATGCATACAATCTGCCATATGTTGAGCAAGACTCCCAGGTTCCCTGGCCACTGGTCGGACCCCAACATCACCGCATCGGTCTCGAAGATCCCCACCGTCATTTACTATGACAAAGTCGGTGATCCATGTGCGTTTGGCGAAGAGACGAAGCACAAGGACATTACCAAGATGGCAAAGAAATCTCGGTGGTCGAAGGTCGAATGGTGCGCACTCCTATTTCCATTTAAGCGCCCGCGCTTCGGCGCCATTGATGCTTTGATCGCAGGTTCAAGCTGTACCTCCGCCCCAAGTCTGCGCCCGGCGCCGATGTCACTCCCAATTTACCGCCTCTGCCCCGTGGAAAGAAGGTCGTGGACGTCCTGGCCGACTTCCTGGGATATTTGAAGGCATGCGCCGCCGCTTTCATCCAGTGCGCCCATGGAAACGACCTCTGGGAGTCTATCGCGGGCAAGGAAGATGAGAAGGCTGATTCTATCATCTATATCCTCGCACATCCCAATGGCTGGGAAGGCGCCCAGCAAGCAACCATGCGCGAGGCAGCAGTTAAGGCAGGCCTGATACGCGATGAGAAGGAAGACCGGCTTTCATTTGTGACGGAGGGAGAGGCGAGTCTGCACTATGCAGTTCAACAAGGTTTGGTCGATATGAATACTCTCAAGGTGTGCCTCAACCCTGTTGCGCTTGAACAAGCTTTATTTATGTAATTCTTTCACAGAAAGGGGATGGAGTCGCCATTATAGACGCTGGAGGCGGAACCATTGATATCAGCTCGTACACCAAAGCGACAATGATCAAGAAAGACAAGGGAACCTTCGAAGAGAATTCTCCACCTCAATGTATGTGCCAAACCACTTTTAATTACCCTGACTTCGTCGATTGCCAACACGCCATCAGGTTACTTTCATGGTTCAGTCTTCGTGACCATTCACGCCCGTATCTTCCTGGAAGGTAAAGAATACCCCGAAACAATTCTGCTGCATTCTTATCAGCGCTCACTCTTTAGGGTATTTGAGAAACTCGGGGTACTTCGAAGACCTGGATAAGATCATGCATATTTTCGACACCACAACCAAGCCAATGTTCCGAAACCCGAACCAAACTCAGTATCTCAAATTCGGAACGGTGAGAGATAACGACCCAGGAGTCAGAATCTGGTTTGGTCAATTGAGGTTGAGTGGGTGAGTGAGAGTTTGCCAGTACGCCTTGTTTCTTAGCTCACTCCTGGCAGATCGGATGTCGCGATGTTCTTCAAGCCTTCTGTACATTGTATAACCAATGCCATCCTCGAGCAGAAGAAGTCATCTCAGAAGCCTATAACGGTGAGATTTGTGAGCAGACCTGAGATCCAGATACTGAAATTATCTGCCTTCCAGCATGTTGTCCTTGTCGGTGGCTTCGCAGCAAGCGATTGGCTTTTCGAGCAAGTCAAGGAGTCGTTAGCCCATCTGAAGCTGAACGTTACTCGACCACAAACCTCGACGTATGAACTTCCATCTGGACTTTTTCCATAGACTAACACGTACCCTGCATGGTCAATAATAGCAATAAAGCCGTCGCCGATGGTGCCGTGTCTTTCTACCTCGACCATTTCGTACGATCTCGTAAGACCAGATACGATTTCGGCATTGTTGGGGGTATCCGCTACGATAGAAACAAACGAGAACACCAGAAGCACATTAAAGAAGTCGGCAAAGATGCTTTGTACATCAGCCCTTCGGGAGACCAGATGCTTCCTGGCAACTTCGGGCGTATGCTCGCGAAGGTGAGTGCTTGGTATCGCATGAGATCTTACTGATGTCTCGCGATAGAATGTTCTCGTCGAGGAGACCCAAGAGCTTCAATGGAGTTGTTTCGAAATAGCCGAGGGTGAGACCGCCGAGTTCAAGCTCAACACCCCGTTCTGGTGCTACAAAGGCACGATGGAAAATCTGGAGTGGAGAAACAAAGATGAAGGTAAGAAATTTGCATCCCAATCACTGTTAGTTTCGATAATTCAGGCAAACAACAGACAATTTCTCGCCACTGTGCGACATCCTCGCTGATCTCTCGCCCATCCCTCCGGAAGTGGGTACAAACCCGTCTGGAAACAAGTACTGCATAGCGAGGTTCACCCTTGTCTTGTTCTTCGGCTTGACGGAGTTGAAGGCCGAGATAGAGTGGACAGATAAGGTGAGTACTGCTCTTCTGCGGGAATGTGTTCTCAATTGACTTGCATGCCCATAGGAGAATAACAACGAGAAGAAACGGTATGTACAGTTTTGTCGGAATCGGACGTTTGAAAACCAATCTGGACCTGCATAGATTCCCAGCCAAGATCCAGTATCCGGCGCAGGTTCCAGTTGAGCTAAGTGAGATGGAATAGGAGACTGATACAACCACTTTCATCCTGTTACGGTGGCTTCATGGTGTAAGAACATGCAATTGAATGTAAATGTAAATGTACAACAGAAGGAATGGGCATTTTTGGCATTGTCGCTTTATAAATCCTAGTCCCGCTCCCATCTCGAGTGTAGATGATGATGCCTTCAGCTTCGGCCCAAGGATTATCGGCGGTTGCGGCTCAGCCCAGCACCACCTGCAACTGGACCCCCTGCTGCCCCTCGTCGCATCTCTTCCTCATCGAGACCAGCTTCAGCCAATATTTTTTCCACTTCTTCAAGAATGGGTTTGTACTTCTCTATGCGACCGAAGAGTCAACGCACGATTCTGCACATATTCAGAAATGAAACGCACCGTAACGTGCTTGTGCTGAGGCAAAGCCATCCTTCCGAAGCTCTTTGCCTTTATTTTCGCTGCTGCCATGTACCTTCTGCGTCCAATACTCGCCTGTCAAGCAGGCATTATATAAGTGACTACGGAAACAATGAGAGCTAATAACTCACGACTTCGGGCATAGAACATGGCCAGAGTCTCGCCTGGGAGAGGTGTGCTCTGCACTTCTTCAGCGGAACGCGTGGTATCTTTCGCAACACCCATAAATGCAGCTGCTTCTTGTCGAAGGGCGGCCTACAGAAAAGACGCAAACAGTCAAGAGTGCTCGAAATAAGAAAGTAGGCAGAGCATACCTGCTCAGGCTCGACAACTTCGACCGGATCTCCCTCATGGACTTGTATGACCTCTTCGATCTTCGCTTTCTCCTTTCTCTTCTTCTCAACCTCTTTCACTATGCTCTCTCCATCATCGTCCCCATCGACAAGCGTCGCTCCGTCGCCATCCTCGTCATCATCCTCGTCTTCACCATCCTCCGTATCGTCTTCATCGCTGTCATCATCGTCCTCCTCATCACTGCTGCTTTCTACGTCTCCTTCAGGGATGATGACCTCACTCTTCTTCAAGCAGACGTAGCGATCCATCTTGTCGAGTTGGAGGGAATAGAAGTCGTCCATGGTGTACTCGCGAGAGCCCCGTTCATATATACCGCCATAGCTGAGGGAAAATGGTGAGAATCAGATCGAAAGCAAGAAAAAAAGAAGGATGAGACAAGCTTACATGTACAAGGTGTTCCTCAGGACGGCGAGCATGGCGTTGTAACGTGGCAGTGGGGTAGTAAGGATAGGATCGTCGGCATCGGCAGGATCAGCTACTGAGGTGAGGTGGTTGCTATTGGTCTGCGGTGCTGCTGCACTCGTGCGTTTCACGGTATCAGGCTTAGAAGAAAGGCGGATTGAGCTTGATAGGATATGTGCCAAGTGCCTTTACGAGCGTACCTTGACGCCTTCCTCATCTCCATCGTGGTCGTCGTCACTCCTATCACCATTTTCCCACTTCTCCTTTTCTTGTTGCTTCTTATTTCCCCTCTTGCCACCTTTCGCTTTAGGTTTCTTCAGGGCCAAGCTAATCCATCGTCCTTTACCAGTGAGTTGATATCCATACCTTTCAGTAGAAGATCAGACGACGAAGGTACTTTACAGAAGAAAGCAACGTACAGGTCGTTCCAGAATACACTCTCCAGCCCCTCCTCACTAGTGTCCTCGTCCGTCACACCTCCAAAAAGCACGCCTATTCCTTTAGCTGCCCAGAGAGCCATGGTGCAACCGCTTCTTAACGATGGCGCATAGGCATCGGATGGACGCTTCTGTTTCTCCCATTTGAAGGTCGGAGCATGTGAGGATGATGACGCACCCTTCGATTTCGCGTTAGCTTTGGCATTTGTGGAAATGGGTGTAGAAGGAGCATCGGCTACTGTCGGGAGCGAGATCCTGTTAGCATTGGACGTCAGAGGGTCGTTGCAAGGAAGTCGTACTGGACGTACTTGAGCAACCAGGTATCTTCAAGCATCACACCAACTGGACGTTTCCCTTTCATATATTCCTTGCAGTATCCGCCATGGAGCACAATGCCATCTGTACACGGGAGGAACGAAAATCCGCTTCGGGGTCTGATGAAGGGTGAATACCTGTCTTGGAATTCGAGAGCGCGGATGCATACGATGGACGAGATTCCGTCTCTTTGAATTCGACCTGAGTCCATTTATACTCCTGGGTGTCGAATATCCATAAATCGTTCAGGTAACGAGCTGCAAAAGAATCAGCACAATCGCACCGTAAGCATGACGGAACACACTTGTGACACCAGGATCATAAAACCCGCCGAACAGGACAATGAGGTGCTTCCAGACAGCCATCCTGTTGACGAAGTAGGAATAAGTCTTGAGATAGGAGGAGCAGAATTAAAGAAGGTTAACCGATGTCCAGAACGCGCACTGGGTCGAATCTTGGTCTCAATACGATCCCATGAGTGAGTTGTGATATCGAAGCACCAGAAATCGCGGTAGTGGTGAAAAGTGTTCTGGTGCAAGGAGGAAAATTCGCCGCCTAAGAAGAGGAGCTTCAGGGATTTGGCTTCGGAGTATAAGACGATGGGGCCGCACCGAAAAGAAAGAGCTTTCCACCTCCTGCAGGGGATGCTACGACGGCGTGTGCTGATCGGGGCCCTGGACACGTTGGCGAAACAAACTTACGCCATTCATCCTTCTCCGGCATATAACGAAACACGTCGCTGTAAAAGTACTGTCGTTATGTTAGAGCAGTAAGCCAGAGACATCATGATCGATACGCACTGCGCGCCCGTCTTCACTGAAAAACTCTCCGCCGATGCACCATAGATGATTCCCATTGGGACACGCAGTGAATGTCGCGTTTGCTCGACGACTCGGTGGGCCTTCAACGAGTTCTTCCGTCACGGTGTGCGCTACTTCCCATTCTTTTCGCATCTACTGAGCACGACGCAGATGAAGTCATCAGCGATTCGACACCAAGGCCAGCTCACTCTTTCCAAGATCCCTTCTAGGTCATCGTCATCTGTATCAGAATCGTTGGCCTTCTTCGACTTGGATTTCCCTTTTCCTTTGGAGACGGCGGTGACGTCCTTCGCCTTGGTAGCCTTCTTGGTTTCTTTCCGTTCGACCTTTTGAGCAGCTTTCGCTTTTTTGGCTGCCTTGGCGGCTGCAGAGTTGTTCTGCCTTTTCCCCATGGTCGGAGGAGACGGTGGGCATGGGGCAAGTAGTTCGCGATCGTGTACAGACGGTCAGAAATGGGGCATTGCTGACACACTCAGAATCTCAGATATCCCCTGTTGGAAAACGTAGTCTAAATGGAGTACCGTCGGTACTCCAAAAGGTAATACATTTTCGAGACCGCAATATTTAAAAACAGAAGATTGCATTTTCCGGCTTGACCTTGCCAGCAGCGGGGGGCAGTGAAATCCATCGCTATAAAAAAATACAGAGTATGCGTTTCTCGATATGTGGATGCGCCAGGTCTTATTTCCATTTCAACGACATTGAAGTTTGATGACGATGGGACGAGTGAAACTAATTGTTATTTGCAGTCTTGTAGACGATACGACAGCATTGATACGAAGGAGAGCCGAATTGAATTTGTTACTGAGATTCTGTGAGATAGCAACACGGAATAAGGGGAAATACACCTACCACAACTAAACATCAGTCTATTGACGTTGCCCAATCGGAGGTAGCTCGACAACCAGGCAAATTTCCCCGTAAGCATAATCAAGGCAGGCCTCGTTGCCATAGCGGAGATAGGGCGACTCGAATTCATTGGCTTTCATCAGTCGCCTCACCCATACAATGGTCTTCGGACCACCCTCGACACCATAATCGTCACTGTCATCGTCGCATACGCCATTCGCGTCGGGATCTTTAACGACGATGGATCCTTGCGTGTACTCATGAAGGTACCGTACGAGCCCATCCTCGGCCTCCTGCTCAAAATCGGCAAATTTTGGGAGAAGAATGCCCACAGACGTGTATTCTTCGCGGTAGAATACCATGAGCGAGTACTTGAGCGAAAGGGCATCGCAGACACGCTTGATTGTGGCATCAGACCCTTTCAAACACTTCTTGAGGTCGGGGATTGCGCTCTTGTCAGCCTTCACGGGATACACATGAGAGAGGCCAAAACCCAGGATGCCGCCATCCGGGAGGAGCTGCGGGTCGCGTATGAGGGCAGATACGGCAGCTTTCAAGTCGATCTCCGCGTTGTCCTCTGAAAGTGTGACCCGAGCCATGGTGGGCGACTGAGTGAAGTACAGGTTGTAGGTGAGAGTGACGCGATGTCCCGAGGTGACCTCGCAGACCTCGTGTTCGACGTCGCTGAAGAACGCCACGAACGCAGCATGTGGGGTAGGTTCTTCGTTGACGGCCTTGGCCGAGTCGAAGGTCCATTCGTTTCCTAGATGACGGAAGACGAGAGACCCCCCTGTGTGTGCGGTGGGAAGGATGACAACGAGCGAGCCGAACATCTTATCGCTACGCGGCGTGTCAACGTGGGCCTTGAAAAATGCTCCAGGTCCTACAACTACGATTTAGCTATCGGAGATAGAAAGTCAGGGAAGAGAGCGTACCATACACATTGAGCTTATAGAGCTCAGCACGGATTTGTTTGGAATTTCGGCGGCCTTGAAATAAAGAGTCGCCAATGGAGTCGACCACCCCTAGCTGTAGCGGCGAAAAGTGGGTTGCAAACGCCGCGGCGTCCATCTTCCCGGCCTTCCTGTACGACTCATCTAAAATGTCCTTCTGCCCGAGTCCGAAGGTTGCAGGCTGGCATGCATTGGCGAGTTTTTCGAGCTGTTCGTCTGTCGCATTTGCGAAATCGATCAATCTGTGCAGAATCAGAGCCTGAAGATCCAAAAAAATAGAACAACAAACTCTGCCTTGAGGTCTCCAGACTGATAGAACAGTGTTGAGTTAGTTGCATCCAGTGGCAAACTGCCAGTGCAGTACGGGAGGCCAGTTGTCGATCGGAGCAAGGCCTGCACGGTTCCGAGAGGAGAATCCGGATAACTTTCCATGGGATGCTTACGGACTGAAGACGTGAAACATCAAGGGAGGGATGGGTGTCAAGGAGAGAGCACTCACGCTTGGGATCGCTGACCATGATATGAACTATGTCTGGAGAAGGCTGAGTCGGGAACAGGTTGCCAATTTGCCTCGTATGATGGAGGCTCCCCTTTGGATGATTGCAGATCCATTCGCGTGCACGCACAGCCAGGGTTTGTTTGGGCTCCAATGGGAGCTCCGTCTGCTAAGAGTTAGTTGGATGGCTGTGGCAGAGCGAGGAGGCATACCTTGTAGAGGGAGAGGCCGTGGTACTCCACATTGCAGTTGAAAGCTTTGAGCTTCTCGTAGATTCTGTCCATTAGCTCACAGACTAATTCACTCGAATCGACAGCAACAAACAAGAAACGAGGCTTTTCACCCGGATAGAAACACGTTAGTTTGAGCTCCATCTTTCAGTGAGGAAGGGGGGGTGGTCGTGGTTGTGGAACAACGTGGAACAACGGTGGTGGCCAGTGACGTGAACCTGGGGGTATCTAAATTATGTAAAATAAGGACTCGTGCATTGATGAGCTTCGTGTGGGAGACATTCGAGTCAGAAGCCCCTGCATCCCAGTTTCGATGCATCCTTGAGGATGAACGTGAGTAAATGGGAGCACGAGACATAAACGGACAAACATTTCAGTCTGGAACTGAGGAGTGAACATGGAGAGAATCTAGGGAAATGGCGCTCTCATGAAAAGACGGTATCCGTTCCGCGGCAGTCAAACAAGGAGATTTGGCAACCCCAGAGGAAGCATAGGGTCGGGTGCTTCAAGGCGGTCCGTGCCAGCGCAAATGGACATGGTGAGCGCGATAGGCGTACATTCAGTTGAGTGAGGCAAGGGCCTGGAGGCATGAAAGCACTCAATTAAGGCAATGGTGGAGGAAGAAAAGTTCGCCTTGGCGTTCCCTCGTCAAGATGAAAGTCTTGACCATGAAACACAGCCTTGACTTTAAAAAGTTAGTATGCACTTCCTGCTATATCCACTCCATCGAAAGGACTGAAGCACCAAGAACACGTCCAAATGGTGGAAGCGGTGGAAGCAAGATCCCATTCGCACTATAAATACATTCGCAGCAACCCCAACGCGTACTAATGTCCATGGTTGAAGTGGAACTGGAACCCACCCTGTCCGCCTCCTGGGAACCCACCACCACCACCACCACCCGGGAACCCGCCCGAGAAACCTCCCGACTGCTGGAAGAACTGCGCGAAGGGGTGTTGTCCGTGGGCGAACGGGTGGCCGCCTTGCTGGGTCATGGGGTCGTTGGGATCCTCGCCGTTGTCGAACCGCTGGCGGAGCTCCGGGTTGGAGAGGACCTCGTACGCCTCGTTCAGCGCGGCCATCTTCGCTTCTGAGCCTCCCTTGTCTGGATGGGCGGACTTGGCTGCTTTGCGGCTGATAAATGCTGTCAATGAATGTATGTGAATAGGAAGAAAGAATAGGCGTACTAGGCTTTCTTGATCGTCCTGTCGTCGGCGTCGCGAGAAACTCCAACGATTTTGTAGTAGTCCTTCTGCTTGCTTTGTTTCAGTAGCTTCTGAGCACGTCCGAGGCGTTGGTGGATCTGGGGGAAATCGTAAGTATATGCACCCATACACGAAAACAAAAACAAATAAAGGGACTCACATTTCTATCTGACCGCCCGCTCGCCTCGAATGCCTTCTCCAAAACCCTTACGGCGTCCTCGAACTCCTCCTTAGCGAGCAGGGATTCACCACGGCCCACAAGACCGTCGACATCCTCGCTGCAACCATTGAGCGTGAGCAGTTCGTCGCACCACCTCTCCATCTGCTTCTTGTACTCTGTCGACGACTTTGCGATGTCTGCGAGATGCGTGTACGACTTGCAGAGTGCTCGCACAAGCGTTTGTCGCTGTGGAGAGATCTTGGTTGCCAGCGGAAGATGGATTTGAGGTTGCTTGCCCTTGCGGGAGGCAGTAGCGGGTGGATGAGGGATCATTGCTTCGAGGAGGGATGGGGGCACCAGAGGCAGGATGTCCTTCTCGTTGCCGACGTTGTCGATGAGGGCCTGCTCCCACCGCTTCCAGAGGTCGGCGTTCTTTCCCGGTCCAGTAAGCAACTTCACGACACCCTTCCAGTCCTCTTGGGCCAAGAGCTCCTCTAGCTGTTTAAACGATTTGTCAAAGGCCTTGAGCAATCTTCGTTGCGACAGGCAGAGTTTCGAATCGGGGTCGTAGTGCAGACATTGCTTCAAGGCATTGAGAGGAGCAGGTGATGGCGAAAGGAGGTAGTAGGAAAGACGGAAGATACGCATGAGAAGCTGCGTAGACGGTGGCAACAGGTGCGACAACCGGCTGCGGCGACGTCAGGCATACAGAAAGCAACAGAGCTCGCCGGCGGACTCACGTTAGATCTCCGACCGCGCTTTCCACATCGCCAGCCGCGAACGCGCACTCCGCCCGCCACGTCCTGATTTCTACCGAGTGGCTGGACCCCGCAGAGCCTGGCTCGAGCTCTCCACGCACGCGTTCCACAGCTGCGCGCCACGCTCCTTCTCGCCTTGTTCTTCAGCGCTCGCCCTCTTAGCTCGCCTCGAGTCCTCCGCTCCTTATCCGCCCTTTCGCCTTGATGTACGCGCGAGAGCGGGCTTCGCCAGCGCAAAGTGGCCTTCTCGGATGTATCCGGGCTTTCATGAGGTGGGCATTGTCGAACGTGTTGGAGGTTAGTGAAAGACCTTCTCAAAGTCTTCTAGAGCTGCCTGTTTCGTTGCAGGGAGAAAAGGCGTCGCCCGCTTGTAGTAAAAAGATAGTCGGTAGGTGATTGTTCTGACATCCTCGTAAGGGCAGAACGAATGATGAGAGATACTTGCCTAGCTTCTGAATAGATCTTTGCGCTTCGTTGAAATGCCCAGAGCAGGAAGACGTTGGCTTTGTTGATTAGAGGAAGCAGACCTGGCGGATACAGCCGAGTCGGCAGCCACGAACACTTCATTGTGGCTTCCGAGCAGGAGCAGGAGAGAGGCAAGCGAAGAGACGCATCGCGGACGCAAATACTCGACGGAGTGCTCCTCCACACGTCGATGAGAGATGGGGGAAGTGGGACAATGGAATTAGTCGAAACGGAGTTCGGATATATTTGGTGGGGCCACGTTGCGCTCTCACGATCACTATTCAGTTCCTCGATGACGTAGATCTAATTCTTATCTCACTTTGAAAACTAATGAAGGAATTCTGCGATTATGATTTTACATTCGGACTACCTAATATCTGCATTAATGGGTAGTGGTAACCTGGTCGTTGCCATTCGAGTTTCTAAAAGCTCGACCCGCCGGGGTTCGATTCCCCTTAATGCACTAGATGTTGATCGGAACTGTTTTGTTGCACTCCTATGAGGACGCTGCATTTCAGCTGGCAAGCAGATTGCTACAGCAGATATGCGTCAGTCGTTCCCGACAACCGTCCTACTGTGTCATGTATGCCGGTTGATACCACAATTGCAAATCCGGAGAACGTCCCAGGTAAGTTCAGCCAGGACCTGTTAGCTTCACTTTGTGCGGTGAGACAGCTTGGTTTTCCACTCGGGAGCGCCATGAGACAAGGCGCCCTATTTCAAGGAGGGCATTCGTCATTTCCCATCTGTGCGTGCACCAGTCCAGACTCTTGTTCTGCACTCCTGGCTCATCCGCTCGCTAATCCCGACCCTGCGGAATCGACGACAAGAGTCATGGAGCCGATTAATGGTCTCGAGAAACCGTTTATGCAGGTACGCTATTCCCCACCATTTCCTCCCGAGAGGAGAGGACGGGAAGTATTGAATGTCTTGGACGCCGTCGTCAGCCTATGCATACGATACAGCCTCAAGCCACCGCACCTATGCTCATCCCAGGCTCAGGCAACAAGAACACGAATAACTTGCCGTACGACGCGCAGGGGAAGAGAGGATGGAGCTTCGGCTTGTTCAGCTGCTTCGGGGATGGTATGAAGGCTTGTAAGCTCGCTTCTCCTTTCCGTTCAAGTGTTTGTTTGGATGCTCAAGGTTGGCGTCGACAGGCTGCTTCGCATGGTGGTGCCCATGTCTCGCACACGCCCAGAATAGACGCCGGCTGGACCACCTCAACGCTACTGGCCTGCCGGATCCCCACCGCGACGACCTCATGGCCGAGGACAGTCTGCTGGACGTCCTCGTCGAGACTATGTTCGCGATGGGCTGGGTTCTCCAGGTGCGCATTCACCGCTTCGCTTCGTTGACGAGTGCGGTGCTTAACAGCATTCACGTTCACTCAGATCGTCACCCGGCACAACGTCCGCGAGCGGTACAACATTCGCGGGAGCGCCTTCCGGGACTGCTTCACCCCGTTCTGCTGCTTGCCGTGCGATCTTGTAATGAACAGTCGGGAGTTGAGGTTGGAGGAGGAGACTTTCTTGACGTATCAACCGCAGCGAAGTCAGCAGAATCAACAGAATCAGCCAGGAGAACAACAGCAGGGGCGCCAGCAACCCTGAAGGCCGAGATCTAGAAACGGGCAGATTGAGTACTGGAGAGGCCTCGCGCACAATTATTTCGCAGGATTATGGGCTGGAATATGTGACGACAGGATATTTGTAGCAGAACCGGTACCAATTCGCGGATGGCGTGCGGTTGTGTCCATGATGTGTTCGCGTGGATATGTTTGAGTTGTTCGCGTGGATGTGAATGTGGATGAGGTGGGTATGATGGGTGCTGTTTGTACTCGTGGTCGTGGTTGGGGTAGGGATAGGGATGTGCGGTGAGGTAAGCCTGGGGGCTAAGCGCTACGCCCCTCCTGAGCGTGCGCGTGATGGGCCTCGCTTGCGCTTGAGCTCAAAGCCTCAAACCTGGCTTATGAGGTGCTGATTAATACCGCAGAGCAGTTCGCAGGCGGCCGGACGCTGAGCGCTGAGCGCTGAGTCGTAGTCCCAAAGGCTTCCCGCGTGTTGAACCAAGCTCAGGATTTAGAACAGAGTCCAGTCCCCATCCATACTCAAGGATATTAAAAGAAGACTTGTGAACGAGCGAGAGAGCCGGAGGGCCTTCCGAATGAGAATAGACTTCATTCGCACCGAATAAAATAGAATTACACGGGCGTTTCATTGTACAATCTTTTCTCTTTCGGAGGTCTGCTATCCTCGAAGCAGTGATAAAAGGACAGGGAAACACCGTTGATAGCCACGCGGACGCGCAGAAGTGAACATCAGCAAGTGAATAACGCACGACTTATGCCTTAGGCCCTCGGAGGAAGAGGAGGAGGAGGAGCGTCACCGTCACCGGCCGGCCGCGGAGCAGGCTTCACCTGACGCTTCTGGAAAACCTCGGCGCGGCGCGGGTGGTCGGGAGCTCGGGGAGGGGGAGGAGGTGGGCTTTCAAGGATGCATGTCAGGGGACGATGCCAATTTCTGCGACGATAGACTCACTTCTCAGGAGGAGGCGGCACCTGACGTGCGTCCAGCGTCTCTGATCGAGGGCGAGGGGCTGGCGGAGGGGGACTCCTGTTACCCAGAAGGAATGAGTACGATGGAGACGAGAAGTCGAGACAACGGTGACAACGTACCTTTGAGGAGGTGGAGGCGGACCTTGACGTGCTTCCAAAGCTTCCTCTGAGCGTGGCCGAGGGGCCGGCGGAGGTGGGATGGCAGGAGGTGGAGGTGGTGGTACCTGTCGTCTGCTTAACACCTTTTCTGAACGCGGACGAGGAGCAGGCGGAGGTGGAGGCGGGGTAACAAGCGGCGGAGGTGGCGGGACCTGTCGCTTTTCCGGCTCTTCGTCGGAACGCGGACGCTTGGGCACAGCAGCAGCAGCAGCAGCAGCAGCGAGGCACTCGTTCGCCTGCTCATTACATTGATCGGCTGGGACGTTCGCGTTCAGGCAGTTCTGTTTCTGGGCGTTGCACGAAGCGGCCAGAGCTTGAGTGAGGTCGGCGAAGGAGGCTCCGCCTGCGACTTGGAAGGCCTGGCCTGAGGGGCTCGAGGTAACGGCAGGAGGTTGGCCGCCGACTAGAGAGGACGTACATCTCCGATTCAGAAGGGGAAAGGAAAGGAGGAAGGGTTGGAGTGGATATGGAGGACTCACGAGCACCAGTGAACGGCTGGACGTTTTCCGCACGGCGGACTTTCCTCCTGTCATCGAACGAATCCATCAGCCCCGAACCATAACCTCTCGAGACGACAGACTCACGCCTTCGCTTGGAGGTCGGAGACTCCAGCGATCGCAGCACGGCACTGAACGTCCTGCTGGTCGCACTGAGCCAGCGTAAGGCCGGAAGTGCGCCCAGCCGCCGAGTTGGCCGCGCTGGCGCACTGTGCCTTCAAGGCATCGCATGAGGCGGCCAGAGCCGATGCTAGGTCGGCGAAAGTCCCTTGACCCTGGACCGTATACCCGTCGTTGGCTCGGACGACGGTAGGCGGGGCCGAGCCTCCCACTGTTTCGGGTGTCAGCAAAGGAGAAACAAGGGATGTTGGGGGTAGAGCTTACATTCGCCCGTGAATGGCTGGAGGTTGTCGTTGGAGGTGGTGGTTTGGGGGACAGGAGTCGCAAGGACGGTAGATAAAAAGCAGGCGAGAGTCAGGAACAAAGTTAATTTGTCGAACATGGTGAATAAGCGAGTGTTGCGAAATGAAATTTGTGACTAGAAAGCTGGTTGAAAAGAGCTGGTTGAGTTCGAGTAGAGAATGAATGAATCGAGTTGTTGATGGAGGAAAGAACGACGACACACCTCGTTTATATAGCTCTCCCGACACTCTGTGCCAATAATAATTCTCTTCATCTACCTGCGTATGCTCGGACGCGTCCACGATGCGTCGCAATTCGAGAGGCCTGCGGAGTGGCCATCGAAGCTCGAGAGAACGGACTTGTCGCGAAGGTAAAGGCCCGTCCTATGAACAACCCGCAAAGTAAAGGTCTGCACGTTAGACGCGTGTTTCGTTCTCGGCAGCACAGCTTCCAAGCCCGAGCGTACGAGCGAGCGCTAACTCGGAGAGGCTGCGCGGCGCAGTGTTGGTGGTTGCCAAGAACCACTGAGATGTGGCGCCTCCCCGCAGCTTGCATCTGACTGGAATTAGACGCAAGCGACGTGCCGCACTTCTGAGGAACAGTGCTCGACTGGTGGGCAACGAAATGACTTCTGAGGCTGCGAGTTTGGTGGGCAAGAGCAAGGTCGCTGCTAGCGATGACCATGTTTGGCGTGCGCGTGAACAGCAACGCCAAGATCAGTCCGGGGCGAGATCTTCCAGAGTAGACTACTCTCCCTCCGATTCCAACTCCTCCTTACCCGTTCACTGCACACCGTCAGCCTATCTCTGAGTCCTACTCCATCACTCTCGCCTTCCCCCGTGCCGTCGGCTTTCGGAGGCCTTCATCCCTGCCCTCTCATTCCCCCAAGTCTTCCGCGTCTCCATGCGCATCGCCAGTGGAGGTGAAGCCCCTCGATGCCTTCCTCGCGGGATGTGGACAATACGAGGGGTAGATAATACGAGGGTGTCGACGGTCCTCAGGCCGGCGTTTGGCCTGGCGTCTTCTACGCCACGGTAATATGGGCGAGGCCTTTTTCGCTTTTCTTCAAGTTCCCAGTTGTCGGACTCAGACCTCGACGTATCTTTTTGTCCTCAGCATTCTGGCTATTAACTGTTGTATTACTCAAGCTGAGCTCATATATGCCCACCGACCGTCTCATCGAAACGATCAGAGTGTACTAGCCCTATCTATTATACCGTCGGGCGCTCATAACGGCGGGGGGGGCACAAGTTACGAGGCGCCTTCAAGCTCAAGTTCCATCAACGAGCACCCGTCACGGCTATAGTACTTGCCCTAGCCCACAACTTCCACCATGCCGCTCAAAGACGAAGAAATCTGCGAGAACTGCAGAAAGCACGTTTATCGACAAACGCGGTGTCTTGTGCCACGGGGTGCCTGCCACCTGGCCAACTGCTGAAGCTCAAGACGTGCAGTTATTAATTGCAAGCACATTCGGTACTGTGTGCGTCGCGTACTTGGCGCTCTCGCATCTGTCGTTTCATTGTCCCTAACCGGTTTGGACCCTTCTCACACCCTCCAGAGCAAGACGTGCCAGCCAGAAGGGTGACTGGGCTTCACACAAGGCTGCTTGTCGCATCGCTTGCGGTATACTTTACAGGACACGCGAAAGAAGCTCGGCGCAGAGGTGCAGCCTGGCCAAGCACACATCCTTTGAACGGTTGTGCACACAGACTGGCCCATTTGCCCACGCTGCAATTACTGCCCTCGGGCTTCATTCCGATATGAAAGGTGTGCATCCATGGAAGAGATGCACACCATGTTGGACTGGCTGTTCTCTAACGGTGCCCAGGGCACCGAGTTCAATCTGGCACATTGCCCCGGTTTAATGCGCATATATTTCTCAAACAGGGCCTTGCTCTTCCCGCTCGATGGATACACCACTCCAATTGAGGTTGGCTCTTCTGGCCTTTCGACGATACATTATGACCCTAACTGGTTGGCAGTGCTGTGTTCCCGTGTGGACATGCACGCCCCGTCAGGTATTCAGGTGAGAAATCCTGCCTCGCAGTAGAACGTGGCTGACACTTACTCGTGAAACAGAATATCGATTAACTTCCTGTCGGAACATAGAGTTCTCAGCACGAAGAGCTTATGTCCGGAATACGAGTTTGAATACGCTCATATTGGGTAGTCGGGAGAATTACTGGTGTAGGAAGCAGTAAGAGAATATAGTGGAGGTCCTGTAGATCTCGACGTGAGGGCAGCTGAAGAGAAGATAATAACCAACAGGACAACTACGCTCGGACTTCATTCCTGACTTCAGGTACCAAATGATCAAAACAATGAGAGACTAGGCAAGTAAGACGTCTCCCGGTCCGATGTCCCGAAAGGGAGACCAGGAATACCCAAGTAGCGCGTGTAACCCGATCAGTGTGGGGCTCGAGGAAGGAAGGAAGGAAGTGTATTAAGCTGGCACACGGTCCCTATAAAGAAACAGCCAGCCCAGGTGTACTGAAAAGTGCGTCTAAGTACATACACCAAAAGCACGTACTTCTTTTCTACGTACCCTGTACACCTAACCCATCACCGCGCGATGATCTAACCACAGACACTACAATGCCCCCGGCCCAGAAGTTCAAGGAACTCCGGACAGGATAACGACTAAAACCTCATGGGAGTCAATGCGAGTTCTCCCACATTTGACCAGAGAATTTAAGCTCAAACTCATCGTTATCCAGGGCAACGTATGCCTGCCAAAGACGACTCAACGGTCTCAGGAGAGGGGTGCTGACACGGAAGTGAACGTTGTCTATATTTCTCCTCCGAGTATTCAGTGTCCCGAAAATAACCAAGGTGCAATGGAAAAAAATTGCCATGGCAATATGGTTTAGTGCAGGGGACTACGAACACGGGGAATAGTGCTGAGTGAATGCAGAGGATGTGGGCAGTTACAACTTGAAAGGGGGCAAAGCAATAATGGTTTATTTAAACTTTACTGGTGCTTCAGCCTTCCCTCAGAAGACGGGGTCAGTGCCCAAAAATATGTGCATATGGTTCTAAAAGTCCTGGCACTCAGTAGACACAATGATAACTTCCGTGGTGGAGGCGGCAGGAGAAAATGAAGCAATCTCCGAGTGCAAGGAACTCGGACATCATGGATAATTTTCCTCCTGGAACCATAAGACGCATAATTTACAACCATTTTCATGCAAAGATAGACTTGATTGTGGCAGTCTTCTATGCCGATTAAAAGCATCTCCGCCCTAGTTATGTAACTGGGGGAACAAGATGTCGATCATCACCAAACAGGGTGTCTTAGCCGTTCATCTTGTGCTGGTGCAGAAGATGGAACAAGAGGTGAGACATGTACACCCTAATCGGGGATGCTCAGGTGTGATGCCTGGTCGTCTTGGGCGACGACGAGGGGGCTCAGAGTTGGCGAGCGCTAGTAGCATTGAAGCTTGCAGCCTGAGCTGCTCGCACTCTGGGGTGTGAGGCTCCGGACTGCTTTCATGAGCAGCAGCCTCCTCTAACACCCAGTGCCCATCACCTGCCTCCAAGCTCAATTCGACAGGATAACCAGAAGGATGGCGAGACGGCCTTCTTCACCAGGCGGTGTGAGGCTCCGGTCTGTGTTCGCATTCGCAGCTTCCTACACCGTTCATTGCCTATTGGTACTAAAGATGGTTGGTCCTCAGCGTACGACGAGCTCGACTTCTGCGTTAATCGGTTCGAGGGTGTGCTGGAGTGTGAGGCTCCGGTCTGCTCTCGTTGGTAGCAGCCTCCTCCACTGTCCAGTTCCCTGACGATTTTGTGCAGGGGGTTAAGCGTACACCATTAGTCGCCCCTTGACACTCAAAATGGTCGATCCCCGGCCAACGACGGCTCGACGAGCTCGAAGTTTGCTTTAATCGGTTTGAGGGTGTGCTGGGATGTGAGGCTCCGATCTGCTTTCGTCGGTAGCAGCCCTCTCCACCGTCCAGTTCCCTGACCAGATAACGATGTGGATCGTAGGAGACGACGGAATTCAACAACAACAAAGAGGCGAGACGTAGAAAGACGCGGAATAGACATGGCAAGCTTCACACCGCCTCTGGTCCCGATCAAGATCCTTGCAGCGTCGTAGTCGGGGTGAGGAGTCCAGGGATCCTGCTTCGATGACCTTGGAGCCTCTGCGGAGGCCGAGCGCGGTGGTGATGCGATGTCGGCGAGGTACAAGATCTGCGTGCGGTGCGGGAGCGCGATGGTCCATAGCTCGGGCGTGGGGCGGAGGATGTGGAGTGCGAATGAACACCTCGCCATGGTTCGTTCGACACGCTGCTCGGATTGTCCAGAGTTCAGTACTCAGTCATAGCACGTATCGGATTATGGACACAACTTGTAATAACTTTAACTTCGATATCTTTTCCTTTTTCTATCCACTGGAAACTCTCGAGGCAGTCCGAACCCGAGGTCTAAAGGCCATACAAGGGCCGCACGCATGCGCTCGGGTTCACATTTAAGGGCAATCGAAATCTAGGGGTAGGCATTCTTGATGCCGTCCTCGCCAGGAATCGTTCGAATGCGAATGTCCAGTCAGTCAGTCTGCCAGCGATCCTGTATTATAACGTTACTTCCTGTCGTGCTCGGGATCGACGTGCAGGGCAATCGTGGATGTGCGCAAGGTTCCATCGACCTACATAGGCTCGAGTCCACATGGGCGATGCATTGCTAGAGTGGATCCATCTTGACGTCCGGAGGAGCAATCGCACGGGCTCACAAAGTGGACGAGAATGAACGTCGTTGCAGAGAACGTGTCACGGAAAGTTTTGTAAGAGAGAAGGGAATAACCCAATAACCCTTCTTGCATTCCCATCCAAATGACCATCTCTTACCAACTTATTGAAGGAAGTACGCGAGTTTTTGACTCTCTTCGGTTTCTACATGGCCACTCCAGGGCCTACTACTTATGCCAGTAGGTTGACTTTAAATTGAATTTAGAGGGGGTGAGCAACGAGATTTAGATGAGAAATGTTGGACTGGGGGGGGTATACGTTAAGCCAAAAGCGTTATAGAGCAGACCTGATTTGTTGGCTTTAGATAAGATAAGATGAGATGGGCGCCTACTTAGCTGTAAGGGTAGGGACGCGGGTGCAAACGGACCGAGTGCTGTCCTCGTCCATCCCACTCCCTGCCTCACTGAGGCCGACCGCTACTTCCACAAACATTTCATCGACCACCCACTCACATCCAGCCCACCAACGCACGACTCACTTCCCCAAAGATTTAGCTGACGCCCAGCTGCGTGCGACCGTGAGAGGCTCTGGGTGAATTCGAACCCGACTCGACGCCACTGAGAAATCTGGGTGTGCTAGTGCTAAGACTTTTCCTGAGTGTCCTCTCGTTCCTCGTAGGCTTTCTCACCAGAGTCGCTGCCAGCTTCTTTGAATACAATCAGGATTGAACTTCCCGTTTACCCTACAGATCTGAATTACTCGACGGACTCTACAAAAATTTACCCTCACGAAAACTCGGACATTGTCTCGAGCTCGTATTCCCCACCGGGCACATAACGCAGCCTCACTGGACCTAGGTCGGCCTTGGGGGCTCATCATCGAGAAGGCATTTCTGCCGTACATAGCTGTTCCAGAGCGTTACACCCACAGCGGCGTCTGCTGCCCACGGCGCATGTAACGCGGGTTGTTTGGGTTCGACACTCACCTGAAGGCACTGCGAATAGTCAAAACGTCACAATACACCCCCTAAACAGTATTATTGTATTTTTGGGAGTCACAGCCCATAGGATCGCACCCGGCGCTCGTGGAGACGTTCAGTCGGCGACGTGCGGCCGACGGCGAAGGAGCGCTTGCAGGGCAAGCACGGAGGCGGGCCGGGTTTTCGATTCCTGATGAGCGCGGAGGATGTGGGCCGTCGCGCGTGCAAGCGGGAGTGCCGCCGGTCGGATGCGGGGTCCACGCTGGATCGCGCGGGGGGAGCATGGCCATCATCCTGGGCTCTGGAGAAGAGGACGCGAGAAGGCGGGCATCCGTTTGACTGGGGTCCAGCGTATTAGTGAAGAACGCCTGCCGGGAGGGCTGAAGCAGGACCACACGGAAGGGTCTTTGACGCGTCAATAGGGCGTAAGGTCATCAGGGCTGCCTGCAGAGCAGGATACGACACACGGAGGAGGCGCCTTCGAACGTGCCGGGGCCACCCATAACCGGTTTAAAATACCTCTTGGACTCGTCTCGACGGGCTCGTCTGGTTTACTTTTGGCTTTCTAATAAGTTCTGCTTATCTATGACATATCTTTGACATCTAGTATAACTCTCTATGCTGATAGTTCGGCTTGGATTTGCTACCATCCTGCTCCTTCTCTCTAGTCTTTATGGTACGAACCATTAGTAATCCTGACTTCCGCAAGAAAATAATATTCCACTGCCAGGGTTCCTAAGATCTGCAGGACTTGTGGTTACGAAAGCCAGCAGCCAGTGCTTCAGCTTTGCAATTCATGTAAAGTGGAGGTTGGCCAAAGGTTGGCATCGGGGGTGCGGGCGTCCGTGCGGCCGGGTGTTACATCAGTTGCATGTCCCCTTCGACTCGGACCACCATCTGGCGCGACTTTTCTCCTTGTCTGTCCAGCACGCAGGTGGATGTCCTCGTGTGTGCATAACGTTGGGTTAGTCTACATTACAATTTTAGTGGATTCCTGACTGATAAATTGCAGAATGCGTGTACTGTAAAGTAGCCCATAATGGAATGCGTTTTGTAGTTCCCATGGGCGAGAAGCATGTGAAGGAGCGATTTCATTAAGAACAGGAAGCCAGTCAATCTCCTTTCTTATACCTCTATTCGCAAGCGTCTCCGACTATCCACCGCGCTGTCCTCAAACATGCCGTCTTCAAGTTTCCATCTAGAGTGTGTCAATCGGTCGCTCTAAAGCTTCTCTCGAGAAGCCAGACGGACACTCTGAAGCTTTCAAGTCCAGTCACGCGCTCGCTTGTACTCTCACTTCTTCGGTCGCCTCTTCGTGAGGATTCTCTCTCGTTCAAAAACCCTGCCGTGCTATACACATCTGAGTTGCGGCCCACATCTCATGCTCTCTTCACAGGCTCCATTTGGCCAAGGTGAAAACGCGCACCTACATGCTTCATCAAACCACTGATTGACCAGAGCCGTAAAGTCCGAGAAGCGCTGCTGGAGAAACGTCGGCATTCACTCCTGCTTTGACGGGCCGTCACTTGAGGGACTGGAAGGCGAACTCGCGAAACGAGGATCAGGTGTTGCCCAAGCACGTTTTCCGACGCGCCAGCGAACATATGTAGGCGCGGGGTGTGGAACTGGCTAATAGAGAGGTGTTTTCTCCCCGAAGGGGCTATAAAGCGCGAGTGAGTTGGGCGACTTCTTCCTGCTTCTCATATTTCTCTAACGATCACCTCATGCGGTCCAGATCGTTCGCAGCGCTCTTCACGCTTAGCGTTGCGTACACTCCTCGCCAAGATACCTTCGGAGTCGCCACTGGTCTTCACTTCTCCGTGGACGCGAGAGGGGAGAACATCGATGGTTCGCGATCTATCTACAAAATGCAATGCTTCAATCGAGGATCGCGGTCGATGACCTGCTCCCAAGGATGACCGTTGCTGAGAAGGTCGCTCAGGTGTACGCCCAACCTCTTTCTCTCTTTCCGGAAGGCTACTGATACTTCGTCTGGCAGCATCCAGGGTGACCTGAACGGATGGATGAACCTCAACGACCCTCTCGGACA
>MPNV01001486.1:315751-355003 GCA_013376435.1 Cyclocybe cylindracea | reverse complement strand
TCTCGGCAATAACGCTTTTGCGCGTCATAGAGCCCTGCCAGGAAACGATCACATTTATCCGAAGCAATACCGCTTTTTATGGGGTCATCTGCATCCCCCTCAGGTCTAATGTTCCATCAAAGGATCAAAAAAAATTTATAAATTGTTCATTTCTTTTTGGCCACTCGCTTGTGCCGGTGGCTTGGGGGCATCAGGCGCACATGCGAACCGATGCTGGGCCAAGTTGGCTTCCAACTCTGCTCATCATCCCGAAGCGTGATCTTTGCTCTTTGAACGCCTGACTGCGGCTGATAATTTATGATAATCTAACCATTTCCTGTGGTGGACACGAGTATCAAGTCATTTCGGGCTACAGGATGAGGGTGTCACTCGTCAGACTCGGCGCGGCGCTGCTGGATTGCTTTTGGGCGGTCATTGCCAACGCAGCTGATAGGCTATTTATTGGTAAAATGTCCCTTCTATCACGCTTTGGCTCTACGGTAGGCGGCCTCTCAGCATTGCCGTGTTGCGTTGACCTGCTGTACCTTGGGTTTATTATTTTTAACGTGGGGGTTCAAAATTACCTAAAAGGGTAACCCCTGGCGTTCAACCAAACTGGGCTTGTCAGTACCGTCAACGAAGCGTGCATGTATGCTATGTCTGACGTTGCTTACAGGAAGAGATGATGCGGCTGAAAGGAGGCAGCATCTGGGGCGGCTACTTGGTCCCCTACGAAAAATTCGTGTATGCGGTCAACGTGGGCCAAAACTACTTGATGGAAAACACGACGCTCGGTATACCCGCCTTGATCCAATCCGAAGGTCTGTCTTCGCTCCACGCGTATGTTCATGACCAATCCCCAACTCGTTCAAATCGGCAGGTCTTCATGGCTTCACGAACAAAGGCACCATCTTCCCCTCTCCGATCGGGCTCGCAGCCTCGTTCGACACCGCGCTCGTCAAGGCCGTCGCCAACATCACCGCTACAGAAGCCGAAGGCCTCGGGATCAACCACATCTTCGCGCCGGTGCTTGACCTCGGTCGCGAGCTACGCTGGGGCAGAGTCGAAGAGGGGTTCGGCGAGGACGCGTACCTGTCCGGCGAGTTGGGCCACGCGTTCGTCGCTGGGCTGCAGCAGGGAAAGCGGAGGGGCGCGGGAGAGAACGCGAGTGCGAGGATGGCGGCTACTTGCAAGCATTTTGCGGCTTTTGGGAGCCCTCAGGGCGGGCTGTGGGTATTTGCTCTCTAGATCTCGAGTCGTGGTTGTGTGTCGAGTGGCTGAACCTCGATGTATAGCAACCTCGCACAAGTCTCGGGCGGAGAACGGGAATTGCGCACGACGTTCCTGAAACCTTTCCACAGAGCCTGTCTTGACAGTCTTTCGATTATGACGGCTTATTCCAGCTACGACGGTATTCCTGCCATCGCCAATACGCGTATGTTCTTCCACACTCTCCTCTCCTCAACCCGACTGACCCTTTCACTGGCATGTAGATATGCTAACTGATATAGTACGTCCCCATCATCGACTATCGGCCTTTCGAAAATTCAATCATTTTCGCAGCTTCGCGAGGAATGGGGCTATAAATACTGGGTAACGAGTGATGCTGGCTCCGTTGACCTACTCGTCACTCTCCATGGGACTTGCGACACGCGGGAATGTGCAGCAAAGACGGCGTTGGAAAATGGGTTGAGTGGCGAGATGGGTGGCGGTACGTTCACAGTTTGATTTTAATGGGAGGTATTCCTGATCGGACCACCTACAGGAACGTATACTTTCTTGACTTTGACCGGTCAGTTGCATCCTCCTGGACGTTTCGGCGACTTGAACACTTCCTAAATATTAGATCAAATCAAGGAGGGCAAAGTCAACGTCAAGTATCTCGACGAAACTGTTAAAGGGCTGCTGCGTGTCAAGTTCGCCCTTGGCCTATTCGAAAGTCAGTAACCATATTTCGCATAATTTGCCCGCTTTCTGATGCACGAGGTGAAACGTAGACCCGTACCCGTACGAGGACTACACGTCTTTCATCCGAACACCGCATTCGCGAGAGGTCCTTCATCAAGCAGACTTGGAGAGCATCGTCCTTCTCGAGAATAAGGGCGGGGTCCTTCCGCTGAAGACGGGTATCGGCTCTGTGGCTCTTATAGGTCCTCAGGCAAATCGCGTCACTGTGAGTCTTATTGCTGTTTCCCGTTGCACCGGTTGGTTCATGTAAAGATTAGTTTGGAGACTACGTATTCTTCAACGCCTCTCTGAATGGGATTTCTCCCTTGGACGGCTTCAAGCAGTACCTCAACAGCACCTCGAGCTCTACGCAAATTAACTTCACTCAGGGCTGCGAGCTGTGGTCGAATGACGAGTCTGGAATTGCTGCTGCCGTCGAGGCTGCACAATCTTCCGATGTCGCGATCGTTATGGTCAGTGTATTCATATCGTATTTGGTGTTCAACCGTGAATTACTGGCTTTTACATTATTTATCACTTTTATTTATCGTAGGTCGGCACATGGTCTCTTGACCAGACCTTACTGTGGACACCTGGCACGAATGCAACGACTGGAGAGCACGTTGATGTCCACGACCTTGGTCTGGTTGGGGCGCAACTGAAGCTCGTCCAGGCCGTAAAGGCCGCCGGAAAACCCACCATTGTGATCTTCGTTAGTGGGAAGCCTGTTGCTGAACCTTGGATTCAAGCTCGTGAGTTGTATTGTTTTATAGCTGCGGAGGCGTTCAACCTATAATCTGTCTGTAGATGCTGATGCAGTGGTCCAACAATTCTATCCTGGAGAATTGGGTGGACTCGCTCTGGCGGAAATCATCTTCGGCGCGGTCAATCCTTCGGGTAAGCCATGAAGTTCTCGTTTAGTGTTGAGTGACTACAACGCAACGATCTAGGCAAATTGCCTGTTTCTTTCCCCCGCGATGTTGGCACCACGCCGGTCTTCTACAACTACCTGAAAGGTAGCCGTCCTATCGATGCCGGCCAAGTGCTCGACAATGGCCAATTGATATTCGGGCATGCGGTAAGTGAACTCGCTCCATGTTTTCTCAGGAGATTTCTAGATGGACTGACCAAACATCTTCCAGTACGTCCTCGACAGCCCTGTTCCTCTTTGGAGTTTTGGCCACGGTCTCAGCTACACAACTTTCAATTAGTAAGCCGTGTCGTCGTTCCTCCCGTTGTGACCCTTCATCTCATTCTCGGCAGTACCGATCTCCAGATCTCACCCTCGACGATCAGCGCGACCGAAGACTTCACCGTCACGGTAACCGTTCACAATACCGGGTCGGTCGACGGAAAAGAAGTCGTCCAGGTAAGGAAAACCTTCCTTTTTCTGCGATCGCGTCTGACGCTTTCGGGGCAGGTGTATATCACCGACGTCCTCAGTTCGGTTGTGACCCCTAACCAAGATCTTGTGGGTTTCCGGAAAGTTAATGTCCCGTGCGTGTTCCTCTGCAGCCGTTTTCTTCGAAGTTTATCTTGATCTGCGGGTTGTACGTAGGGCCGGAGGGTCCGCTACTGTTTCTATCAATGTTTTGTCTTCTCAGCTGGCCGTATGGTCGCTGAGGAACGCTTGGGTGGTCGAACCGGGTGCTTTCACCGTGAAGGTCGGAACCAGTGGTCAAGTCTTCGCGCAGGGCACTCTCATGGTAGCATGAGTGGTTAGTTTCTGAGAAGATCAGGTGAAAAGAAGAATGAACTCGGTATTGGAACTATAGATCGTCTTGTATGTAAAGGGATGGTTTGGCGTTGGAGGGGCAAAGTCTTGTGGGCATAACGGTAGACGGCTTATAGGCTGGCGGTATCCTAAAATCTATTTTTAGTGGGAGGCTATTTTTAGCATCATGTCATGTACCAGTGGCGTCTAAGCTCAGAAGTTCAGCTGAAAGCCACCATCCATGCGTGAGTGGGTTATGTCTGCCCGAATAGTCTCCCTTTCTGTGTTCTGTCCAAATATCAAGAGAATTGGACAGAAGGGTATTAGAAAAGAAATCTATGTTCAAGGTGCGTCGGGTACCACTTCGAAATTCCTTACCGTGTTGCAGTATTTTGCAAGATGGGCTGGGTGGCGAAGAGCTGCAGATTGGTGTTCTCATCGTTGGTCTCTTGGGTGAGAATCATGAGACCAGCTGGTTATGCTATTCCTGTTGGTTTCTTCGTTGAACTCGAGAGGAATAGTTTAGTTTCGTGTGGTGAAGCTGACTCATCATATATTTCTACTCGAAGGCATGAACATCTCTTCCTTCTATGTCAGATGGATTTGGAGGATTCTCGAGCTCATAGCGCGGTAGATGTTTGTATTTACATGTGGGGGCTGTCGATCAGGCGGGGCATGTACGAAGCCAAGAAGTATCAAACCCACATCCAAGTTCGAAGTCAGCGGGAAGCAATGGCCAGGTTTTTGAAAACAGGTAAGGGCTGCTCGTTATTCCGTCCATTCTCGCTGAACTACGTATGCATTGCACAATATTTTAATGTGCGTATTTGTTCATGCCTTGACTTGAGGACCTGATCTTGACAAAGGAAACGAAGTGTCAAATCACAGACGACTATGCGAAATGTCTATATTCGAGCCGGGGGAGACTATCATGGAGAAGTGATGGACAAAGACGCCGGCCCGTGTAAGGATGCACGTAGATATCATTCCCTAGTTCTCGAAGTTTGTGCTGAAAGATGCCTCCTTCCACTCTTCCAACCGTTGGAGTGTGTCCAAGCTGGCCTTCTTTGCGCCGTTGTAGGAATCTGTTCCAAGAACAAGCCCGCGCGGGAAGGATTTTCCTGCAGCTGAGCCTTCACCTTTGACAACGTCTACAACAATTTTCACTCCTTGAAGAGGATCTCCGGGCTGTTTGCCGTTATAAGCTAACAGACCCAAGTGATGAGTCTCGAAGTGAACACGATCTAGGGCGAGGGATCATACCTTGCATAGCAGCTTCTACGGGTCCGGAAGTACCTTGGTAATCAGGAATTCGAGCGACCTTCGGTGCGCGTTGATCACCATCCAAGAATGAGGTGCGGAAGGACCCGAAATCGATGCAGATGCTCCTGAGTCCAAAGGGAGATATTTCATCGTGGAGGGTCTCGGAAATCCCTGATTGAATCTTTTTTCAGAGGTTACAGACGAGAAGCTGGACCTTGGCGGCACGAACCTCTAAGCGCCCATTTTGTGGCGCCATAAAGACCAGCGTAGGGTGTCGATCTGTGCGCAATCTTTAGTAGATGTAAACGAAAGCTTGGCTCATTGAACGTACTCCCATCCGGATTTGGATCCAATGAAAACAACGGTCCCGGCCTTTCTCTCTCGCATGTAAGGCAAGAATGCCCGGGTCACGTTCAGAGCACCGAACACATTTGTGCTACAAGTCCAGCAAAGGATCAGTCAAACAGTGACATATTCTGCAACTTTATGCGCCTTACTTGAATTGGTCTAAAGTCTCTTGAGGACTATTATGTAAGGTAAGCCCAGACAACAACCAGAGAAACAGCCGTCGCTCACGTATTCTCTTCGATGGCCCCAACAAGAATGTACCCTACGAACAGCGCTCCTGTCAACAGATCTCACAAGGGGTGCATCGTAATTCCCGAGCTGACCCGCATTGTTCACCAGTACGTCGACGCGGCCGTGGATACCAACGGCTTTCTTCGCGACCTCGTGGAGATTTTCAAGGGGAGAGGTAACGTCCAGCTCGAGGACATCGGCTCCTTTCGCTTGCAGATCGGCGAGTTTTCCGATGGAGCGCGCCCGACCCGTCGCGATGACCTTCTCTCCACGATTGAGAGCTTCGAGAGCAAGATCGCGTCCAAGTCCGGTTCTGCGCTCACAGTATTGGAAAGGCGGAGTGTCCCAGTGTTAACAAAACGGCGTACGTTGTTCCAGTGATCACCCAGACGAGCTGAGGAGCCATGCTGCGAGCACGAAGGAGAGAAGAGAGCTTTCATCTTCCCTGCAGTGCGTATTATTATACCAAGAAAACAGGCGACAGCAGGAGCCCAAGCCCGCCCGATGTCTTTCGGGCGGGCTTGGCTTGACTTGCATGACTTCCGAACCTTTTTATTTCTCGGTTCCGTTGAGGTCGGTCCACAAATCCTGGAGTAGAATCGGTGCTCACCAATCGCATTCAGCTATAGGTAGGGCTTGTTTCAGAGTCCAGGTACGGGGAAATCTAGGAGGGAATCGAAGGTTGTTCAACGTTGCTAAGCGTTGTATTGATCTCATCTTGTCTCCTTTATTCAAAGGTCATTAAGGATAAAAGTCCATTGAAGTACTTCAAGTCAAACGAGTCCATTGTCTTTCGAGTTATACCGACGAAACACGTCTCTGATTCTCGAAGCTCTCTTCCTCCAATTGGAGCTCCCGGCTCCCCTGCACGAGGTCGCACGTCTGGCAACAAAAAGCAGCAACGAGATCGTGGGCGCCGTTGCCTCGAATGTTGTAGCGTTCGCGAATGCCGCCCCTTGTGAAGACCTAGATAAGTCATGAAATATTAGGACGTGGCACCGAACGCTAGAAGATGTAAATCACGCACTTGAAGAAGCCATCCGGCACCGAAGAACGCCTCGAATGCAGCGTAAATGACGCTATCTCCCTCGACGACCTGTTCTCTGTTTGGATGAGGAACGCCATGGGCATTGAGGTACAGGAGACGGCGGCGATTATACGCATGGGCGAGGCAGGGGCACCAACACGCCAGACAATCTGGAACAACCACAAGAGCTCACGTTAGCTACATCATATCCGTTGGGAAAGGGCTAAGCACGCACAAGTGTCAACGTCTCCGAGACAGTCCAGAATGTCGAAGCTCCAATCGCGTTTGCCCTCTTCGTCAAGAGGGAGTTTTCGAACGTTTCGGTCCCCACCGTTCGGTATCGACATAGGCGTTGTCGTCTGAGGCTGGCTACTCGTTGCCTACAGAGACAGAAAGGATATTAGCCTCAGACTTCAGTCCGATGTCATTTGATCCCGATATCTGTACGTGATCGCACCTGGTACGACGGAGGAAGAACTTTCTTGTCAAGAAGCGATGAGTCCATAGCTTTGATGAAGTGAAGGAAGGAAGGGTAAGAGAGATGGAGTCGGCCACGTAGGATCCGGCCAGAGATATACCTTTTGAGGCTGAGCGCCGCAGTATGTACCTGAGCCGGGAAATGTACATCATTTCAATCTCAAGTAGGACATGTCCATGGTTGGGGTCAAGACCCGCAGCAAACGCGTCTGTAGCGTCGGGTGCTTGCGTAGACGTATGTAGACGATGGATGGAAAGGACGTGAAGGAGAGGCCGCAGTTCGCAGTGAAGGATGTCTGTTGAATTTAAACTTCGGGGGGGAAGTTGCCCGAATAAGGGAAGTTGAAGCCCCTGCGGTTGAAGAATTGAACACCCTCACAATGGCCAGTTGACTTGGCCCAATGTTGATTCCATTGACCGCAGTGAAGAGTAATGAACATAGGAGGGGCGTATCAGGTTTTGCTTAAAACATGTGCGCCTTTAATCATTCTTTTAAGCTGGACGTACGACGCCGGTAAGCTGTTCAGGCTTGTGGGGTCTGTTGGATGGTGAAGCTCTCCTCCTCCAACTGCAGCTCGCGACTACCCTGGACGAGATCACACGCCTGGCAGCAGAACGGTGCACAGCAATCACCAATCGCGCTGCCTCGGATATTGTACCTCTGGCGGATGTTGTTCCGGGTAGCAATCTACATGAGGTGCAGGGCGCGATTAGCTCTGTCTGAAAGGAAGCCAAGGCTAAAGAAATAAAGACACGGACCTGGAGGATCCAACCCATATCACAAGCGACCTCAATGAGCGCATACACCAAACTATCTCCAGCGACGATGCGGTCCCGGTTGGGGTCGGGCACGCCATTCGCGTTGAGGTGGTCGAGACGACGTCGGTTCTGGGCGTGAGCCAGACAGGGGCACCAGCACGCCAAGCAGCCTACAAGTTCGCGGGATGAGCACACACGATAGCGGATAAAAAGAAGTAGGGGTCAACGTACAAGTATTAATGTCCCCCAAGCAGTCCAACAACCCAAAGCTCCAGTCTCTCTTCCCTTCAGCATCGAGCGGTAGGTTTTTCACATTCCGGTTTCCAGCGCCCGGGATCGACATGGGCGCTGTTGGTTGTGGCTGGAAGGTCTGGACCTGCTAAAAGTCACAGAGCGTTGGTCAGCCTCTCCGGTCCCTCTTTGAGTACCACAGCACTGTCATACTGGTGCAGGCGCCTTCTCACTCTTCTCGTTCACAATGACATTGGCCATCCTTCGTCAAGACGTCAGTCGTCAGTCGTCGAGATGGTGGTCGTAAAAGAAAAAGAGGGGTGAAAATTGGATGGGCGGCGGTGATGATTATGTATCTGGCCGTTAGGTTGGTGATGGCTATCAAACCCAAGTTCAGCTATCTGTCGGGTCGTATGTATCGCGACCCTTTGCCCAGATGAACGGGTTTTACGGCAACAGCTAGAAGAGGTGGACAACGGTGAAGAAAGGAGGCCGATTTTGCCTCCGTGGAGCTCGATATTGATGTTCTTAGGCAGCCTGTGGTTCCGCTAGACGTGAAAGGCGATGATGAGTTGAGAATTTTTTGATATGCGCTCATTTCGATGGGTCTTGGATTCGCTTCAGCTTCAAGAACATAGTGTCATGCACAGCCCGACGTCCCATCTTCAGAGGCGGCAACAGCCGGAGAAGATAACATTATCTTATCTTATCTCCCTACTTCAATTTTGCGTTCATGTTGCTTTGATACTGCGAAAATTCCAGCAATGGAACAAGCCCGCGCAAAGGATTTCTTCAGTTTTAATAAGGGTTTTTTCTCGTAGAATGCAGGGAAGAAATACTTAACTGGATGACCTCTCAGGCTCCAAACATGTTTGCACTGCACTAGTTATTGGTATTCCCGCACTTGAGCTGTTCGGGTGTGTCTCTCGAGGGTTTTCAACTTTTCCTTTCATGGAAAGCTAGAAGCCTTGAAACTTGAACTTCCGTTGTCTCTTTAATCGAGCCAATCGCTATGTACCCTGCCTAAAGTCAGCTGTACATTGGAAGACGAAAAGAAATAAGACGAGCCTCCGCTTTTCACAAGCAAGTCAATGAATCCAGGACCTCGCTTAGAGGTCCAGCTCCAGAGGCGGCGTAACATCGACCGCCCGGAATGTCGACATCAGTGTTTTTCTCCTGGGGTTCGGGAAGTTCTAGTCGCCATCGCTTTCTTTCCACGGTTTAAACCTGCCAGGACCAGCTCGCGTCCAAGGCTGTACGTTGTTCCAGTACGAAGCCAGACAAATTGGGGAAGCATCAGCTCAAAGATAGGATCATGAGTTTTGACCGTGCACCCGAAAGCTCGAATCAATACAGCAGCGCTGCCTTCCTTTATAGAAAAGTTTGCCTAGCGTTCCTGCGAGAAGAATCAAACTGTCCCTTAAAAAACAGTTCGGCACATAGCGAGCATAAGATTTTTGGCAGGCGCTGGGGGGGCCTGAAATGTGTGAATGAAGCTTCGAGTTATCGCTGTGAGTTTTTGAGTGGCTTTTCATCTTTGTAAGGCATCCTGGAAGGACGAAACAACTCTTCCTCTGGCATGCCAGAGAGGCATTTCCCGTTGGCCTGCCAGGCGGAGACGCTGAAATCTTAATCACCCATATGATTTGCATGACACAAGAGCCTGAACGAAAAACCCGTCCATTGGATTATCCCAATATGAAGATAATGTGATAACTGTCGCCTAGTTGGCAAGTATGAGCACCCACATCACAAGTTCTAACTCGTATAATCGTAAGAAGCGGAGAAGGTTTCGAGGGTGCCGTTGTTGGTTGATAGGTACTAAATACCTAGAAAATGTCTGATACTGTAGATCATAGCGACGTCCTCATCTTATCCTGATCATTATCACTTCCTGAAAGATATTCGCCAATAAAGCAAAGGAATCAAGTATATAGACTGTTACTTCGTCTTTTAGCTGTCCTAGAGATTGACTCGCTGCGAAATCCTAGACGGGGACAGGTGGGGACAAGAGCCTGTCATTGGGAGGTCTAAATTTGGATAATCGCGGAAAGTCTCCCACGCGATGATTGGCTGAAGCCAAGCTCGAGCCCTGCCCGAACCCTCGATACGCAATGCCTGTCGCATGCCATTCAACGTCCGGAATATGGGCGGCTAGAGGGTAGCGACACAGATCTGAATGGCTCATCGTAGAAGCAGAGTAACAGACGCTTGGAATTGGATGGCTATGGCACAGTTCGGCGGACTCGAACGGGCCCTCGTGACACTTGAAAGTCCCCAGCCTCTCAAAGAAATAAATTGCTTTCTCTCGACTCTCTCGGCTGGTCGCTCGCCGTATACTCTTCTTACCAGAAGATATCCTCCCCCTGCAGTCGTTGCCATTCCCTCTGAGTTCTCAGAGAATGCGATCACCTCCCCGCCCGCCGGGTGGGGACAACCAATGCGGCCCAAACGTGGTCTTGCACGGAATCCGGCCTGGCATCATAGAAGACGTACAGCCTCCTTTCACAGCGGATAGGTCGACTGGGCGGCGAACCTTGAGTTGCAAGCTGGGTGCCGCTATTCTGGAGGAATGCAGCCGGGTGCGTAGTGCGTGGCGGGCTCGCCTTTCGTCCTTATCTTCCCCCCAACTTCGACGTCTCTCTTCTAGCACATATAGTGATTTACTCTAGAATGCCATAGAGAGCATATCCGCCGAGGAAAGAACATCGCATCGAGCAGCCGAGCGTTCCTTTGGAGTCCTGCCCTACTTCACAACATACGTTGGAGGCCGTCCAAATTTTACGAGGAAAAATCGATTGTTGAGGGTCGTCGAGAACGTATGCGAGCTATAACGTTAAACAACCACATCTTGTGGCGCACTCTCCCGGCCTTCGAGCTCAAGATGGACTACTCAAAGTTCGCTGGAGGTCGACCGGTGTTATCTGGTCGGCGCATGCGCTAAAATCAACCAACCTCTCATCGATTGCCAACATTTCCCTCCTGAGAGGATGCACTCGTTGCCGTTGGTCCATGTCTTAGCGAAAATACGCGGCAAGGAACTCGTCATGTCGCACTCCAGACGAATGCAGGTCCCTCGTTTCTTGACGATAAAACAATTCAAATATTCACCCAGTATGCAGTTCGTTGCCGGCATTTCTACACGACTTGGATATTACTTTCTGCGGTCCGCTAAGATAAGAATCCTGAGATGCAGTGGCTGCGAGAAAATCTATCTGGTCAGCTCCTTACCGGCTAACTGTCCTGCACGCTTTGGGTTCTTCGTTTAATATGACCAGATAAGCTCACTCGTCGTGCAGCAGAACATGCAGAACAAATATGTATCGGAGAGTATCCACCAGCAACACCCGAGACAATGAGTCGACTGCCCCTTCCAGATGTCGAGAGTTACTGGGCAAAGGGGACGAGAACCGCATCCTCCTTCCCTGGAGTTGGCATTCTTGTTTTGCCTTAAGGACATTCCGACAAGCTGGAATAGAAGGCTTCTTGGCTCGTGCCAAGCCAGACATTCGTATGAAAACGGAGCATGATGGAAGTTGAAGCGAGTCGACACCACCACGGGACGCCAACTGCCGCGCTCGTTTCGACACGGCAGGCGGCCGCCTCCTGGACTTTGAATTCAGTTCATGATTAGCATCGCTTCTTCACACTAGATATGAACGTTTGAATCCTGGAATCCCAAGACACGCTCTACCCATTTCGTCACTCGTGAAAGGGAACCTGCGAAGTCCTAATTCGCTAGCACGCTCATCAGAATTTGCCGACATCGCCGTTCCGGTGTGCATACCGTCTTCCAGAACGCTGAAAGGTGATAGACATCGACGCTTCGATGAATGGTCAGAGGGTAGTGGGCGTGATAGCTCGAATACTTCGATAACCATTTGCACAGCCCAACAAATCGATAAATATGTGATCGCTATGTCAACTGTACAACACTCACGACTCGCTCTCGACCATCTGTCCACTCGTCGCCGTTGTCGCGTACTCGCTCATTCCTTGTCGCGTGAGGTCGCTCCTATCAACATACTGAATCATTTATCCTGCCACAATAAATATAGCATTCTGGTGAAGAGCGTCCATGCTCTCGTAGGTAGCTGTTGAACGAAGGCGAGTCATTGAAGAGGACGACGAACAAATGAGAAGGCGTCACCAGTGTGATTTGTGTAGCGAGGTCGACCATATACAGCAGTATGCAAAGCCAAAAACCTTACGGCAGGCCACGGGGATCACATTTTTGTCCAGGAAGATGTGAGTCCATGAGGGGCTGTTTGTTTCTATGACGAATGGGGCGCAGAGACAAACTCGGCACGACCCACTGATCTACCATTTTTAGACGCCTTCTGTTCTTCCCGGATCGGCGTCCGGTTATATTCAATTGGCTCTGGGGTATAAGAAGGGGAAGCAGAAGATGACTTCTCTCTAGTTCGCTCTTCCACTCCCGACCTGGTGTCCTGTTTTCTTAGGCTGCTTGCATCCTTTGCCCTTTCTTCACCGTCGTTCTCAGCTCATCCATTTCTTTGACTTGAAGTCACCCTTCGCAATGGCTCAATTCCAGGTCGCTCTCTACGCACTCTTCTTCGCTCTCCTTGCATGCGTCTTCCAGGTTCAAGCTGGTGAGCAATATTGCTGTTCTAGTCTCTGGGCTACGTCTTAGTATATAACTCCTTCCCTCCAGCTCCTCTTGACGCTCGTCAGATCGGTGGTCTGCGATGCAACATCGCCCGCTTGTCGACCGTCCGGAACCTCTCTGCAACGAAGAAAAATCTGGCCTCAGTCGACACGTCAGTGTTCTCGCTCTCCCCGTCTATTCCGTGACCCGAGTGTCTGATTATCCTTCCATCAGCGCTGACGCTGCGGCGGCTGATGCTGTTGCGACTGCGCAAAGCGGGTTGGACGCCGCCAGTGATGGTATCTCCACCATCGCCCAGTCGCTCTTTACCGGACAGGACGCGCCCGCGGAGGCCAGGACCCAGGTTGGCGATGGGCTGACGAGTGCGAAGGCCGCCTTGACACCCCTCGTTGGGTAAGTCGTTACTGTCGATCGCTCGAGGGAGCCCGTCCGAACTCACATCCGATACTTCCTGTAGGACCGACCCGGCTGTTGCGCAAACGATGGCGAGCCTCGATAAGACTATCTCGGCGGGACAGTCAGTTGTCAACAACTGCAACTGATTTGAATGATTGGGCGCTTAAGGTTCATGTTGTCGGACTCGGACTCATTTTTACATTATTCAGTTGCGGGGGACGCCTTGGCCTACGTCACTCAGGTCGAGGCGTCCAGGGCTTACTCACCTCCTCACTTGCACCGCCCTTCCGTATGGACTTTCCTCGGTTTGATAGACTGTCTCCGATGTCGTATATAAGCCGGACTTGTTTTACATACGTACTATAGGTGGTCGAATCGAACTGTACGTCTATGATGTTATGTGTTCGCCATTTGTGGTCGCGCATGAGGCTGCAGGGTTTCGTCGGTGGGACTGAGCATGAGCCAGGTCAAAAGAAGCACTTTGTTATCCGCGTCGAAGACTATGCTGCCCCTATTTTGGGATGGGAAGAGAAACATAGGCTCAGATATGAGTACTAAACGAAACCTCCTTCCACTGCTCCAAGCGCTTCGTTGCCTCCTCCGTCGCCTTCTTCGCGGTATTATAACAATCAATCCCGAGCGCAAGACCTTTCGGAAAGAGTTTCCCAGCAGCAGATCCTTCACCCCTGACAACATCAGCAACAACCTCGACACCCTTGGGCGGATTCCCGGGCTGCCTCCCATTGACGCCTACCAAATAATAATAAACGGCCAGAAGGTATGGAAGACGGGGAGGATTGGACTGACTTTCGATGGAGGGCACGTATTGCTCGACCGCCTCTCGATAGTCGGCGATAGCGGATGGCTTGGCCATTCGCCTGTCTGACTCAAGAAGGGCGGTACGGAAGTATCCAAAGTCGACACAGATGCTTCGAAGGCCCAGTGGAGAAATTTCGTCGTGGAGTGTCTGTGAGTTAGATGTGAATGTTCAAGAAACGGAAAGTGTGCGAACCTCGAAGCGCCCATTTGCTCGCAGCGTAGATCCCAGCGAGCGGATAGCCCCTCGAAGTCATGATATCAATTTCTGGGGTTTAAATTTGCTAAGGTGGGTTCAACCTCACTCCCATCCAACGATGGATCCCGTGAGGACGATAGTCCCTGTCTTTTTCTCTCTCATACAGGGAAGGAACGCTCGAGTGACGTTGATGGCGCCGAAGACGTTGGTACTTTGAATGCGATTGGCGTTTGACGAGGACAAGGGCACAAAGGAACATACTTGAACTGATCGTAGGTCTCTTGCGGGCTAGAAATTCAAATCAAATAAACTACAATTCTTGATACAAGAGAGAAGCCATAACGTAGAAGACTCTCAAAGGCACCATCAAAGACGTGTTTTCGGAACCCATAGCGCCAAACATGATGTACCCTGAACGGATGTCAGCGATGTACCAAGAATTCAAGCTCATCATAGACTAACCTGCGTTATTGACGAGCACGTCAATCCGGCTATGGATGGCAGCAGCCTTCTTCGCAGCCTCCTGGAGGGTCTCAAGAGGCGAAGCGACGTCCAATTCCAGAATATCAGCGCCCTTATCTTGCAGATCGGCGAGCTTCGCGATAGAACGCACGCAACCTGTTGCTACAACCTTGTCTCCACGCTTGAGAGCTTCGAGGGCGAGCTCGCGTCCGAGCCCAGAGGTGGTTCCGGTGATAAGCCAGACGACTTGAGGTGCCATATGCCGATGTCAGAGACCCTCGGGCGAGTTGAGGATATCGTGCTGGAGAGAAGGAAAGAACCTTTATATGTTGTGTTACTTCCAACCTGTCTGCTCCTCCTGAGTTCAGGTTCGGGACTTTCTCCGATGCGTTAGGTAGAAGTCGAGCAATAAGAATCCGGGGAGCAGGGCACTCGGTTAGGCACGGAGACTAATGAAAGTCTGGGGGAGTGCAGCAGGCTTCTGATAAGGACTAAGAATAGGATCGACACCCGGATGTGGGGCGAAATGACCAATCCGAGTCTTTGGAATGCCCAAATGACTGAGAAAACATAGATAGGTGGTGTCGAAAGGGCTCCACAAGACGGAAACCCACATAGTCATGGAGTGCCGCTGCAGCTCGAATACCACATCATCCGTACGACTCGCATGAAAATATCCAGTATCGTCATTTCGCAAATCAAATTTCCAACGTTGGACCTTAGGGCATTGGTTCTAGTTTAACTGATTTCCGACAGGCCCAGGAGAGACAGGCGACAGAAGTCTGAAGTAGAGTTCGCAACCGGCGCGCGATAATCCCGTGGTGCGACGCTGTGAGAAAGAAACCAGGTAGACACCCCAAGGTATTATTAATAATTGACGTGGTGGCGGGAAGAAAGAAATAATCGTCTTGGCGCCAACAATAATGCTGTGCTATCTTATCTTATCTCACCTCCACCTTCCACTGTAGCTTTTATGCGCACAGTGTGAGTACAGCCGTCTTCATACCCTGTAATTCGTGATTTATCTATAAAATTTTCAGCAGGGCAGATGGACTTTGAATAAACTAGAGAGGAAGGAAGAATGGGTCATTGTGACTGGGGGGGGGGAGCATTAAAATTGAGCGAAGCTTGAGCACATCAAAAGCACATAGGTAGAGGACCAGCCATTTCTCTAATTACTTTCTCGAATGGCGATGATGATGATTCAGTCTGAGTTGGCTGTCTGCACACCAAATCAAGCCTGTCAACAAGTAATAGCGCCACAAATACCTCTGGCCTGCCTTATTACTTCTTTTGTGATGCACAATCGCTACAATAGCTTCTTAACAAGCCTTGTGTGAGCGTATATTTTCGTAAGAGCTGACAACCCTCCAATTCCTTCCTGGCGCCGAGTACTACAACTCCGAGTCATGAATCGTCAAGGTGCCATTCCAGCAGCTTCCCATTTTACGAGCTTAAGCTCCAAGTGCCTCTCATGTTCGGAATATTCACAAGACAGCTCACTCAAACTCCATGCTCCTCGGACTGTAGCAAACACTTCGAAAGCAGCTATATCAGTTTTCCGATGATCTGTTGGTACCGGAGGTTCTTGGGTTTCCGAAAAAGGAACTTATCGCGATGGATTATCAAATTGCGTCAATCATTAATCGGAGTCCGAAGGCTTGCTTCCCTCCACCATCGTCGATCCCGACGTGTCTTCGATTCTGCTTTGATTCATATTCAAGTCTAAAACAGGTGTCCCATCTTTCGCACTTTCGGGCTTCAAGGAATCCTTCTCGTGATGAACTATTGGCTGAAACAAATTTTCCGGCTGAAGGCCTGGGATTTCCGGTACCTGCTTCCACGTCTGAAGTCGACTTACGCGACTAGATTCGTTGCTCCTAAAGCTCGACCACCTATAGACGCACTGCTCATTGACGTTTCTGGCAATCTTCATGTCGGAACCGCTCCAACACCTGGGGCAGTCCATGCCTTCGAATGTCTGATGAATTCAGGCATACCGTTTCGATTGTGTAGCAACACAAGCAAAGAATCGACCGCGGATCTCGTAAAGCGGCTCGACTGTATGGGTTTCAAGGTCTCAGAAGCCGCCCATGCATTATCTCGAGCTCCATTGCGACAAACGGACGAAGATGATCAGAGGGTGGGACGCACGCTCGTTTGGACGAGCATCGGCGCAGTCGCGCAGGCTGTCAAATATATGGGTCTCAAGGCGTACGTCTGTCGCTTCTTTTGAGCCTCCAATATCTCACGCGGTTGACCTGGAATTCTTATCTAATCTGACAATGCAGACCATATCTCCTTCTGAACGATTCGGCTCGGGCTGAAGTACTGTCTTCTGGGAACTTAAACGAACCATTAGGCCCATCAAATCCCTATTATGACTCTGTGGTCGTAGGACTTGCTCCATCATTGCTCGACTACGAGCATCTAAACATGGCGTTCCGGATATTGAAAGGCGAAACTGGACAGCCTGAGATCTACCCTTCACAGACGGACGGTCAGGAAAACGAACAAGGGAGAGGCAAACCAGCCCAAGCCAAAACGCAAGTGCGCACCGTTTGCCCTTTAATCGCCGATCTACCCACTAACAGACCCCCATCAAGCAGATCCCGCTTATTGCAACCCACCGGGCAAAGTACATTCAATCGAGCTCTGGACAGCTGTCATTGGGACCTGGGCCCTTCGTCGCTGCGCTCGAATGTGCAGGAGGACCGAGTTTGCAGGCTCATGTCATCGGGAAACCGACTCGGGCTTTCTTCGAGATGGTGATCGACGACTTTGGGTTCGAGTCAAACGCCGAACGCGCGCAAGAGTTTGGAGGGCTTCGCGGCAGACGTCTGTTCTCTGAAAATGGACATGACCATCAGGGTGTGTTCCCGGCGGGCCAAGGCGGGGACGGCGCCATTCGGAGAACAGGAAAGGGAAAGATCGTCGTGATAGGCGATGACGTTGAGGCAGATCTTGGCGGCGGCGCAGTTGAGTTGGGTCTGTGGAGAGTGCTTGGTAAGCGTCCCCTTGACCTTTTTTTCTGATTTTCTCCGTCGTGTTTGTGGCTGGTGAAATGGCGGTTTTGAACCCGCCCTTCCTGGACGTGTGCCATTCTTCATTTTCATTTTTTGCCTTTTTCCCCCTTAGTATCCGGTCTGCATCATACCCGAATACCGAGTGTCTTCCGACCCGTGCGTGGTGGCGTAGATTTTCTTTCCTTCTGTAGACTGTGGGTCGTGGGCTGTCGCGGGGTCGGAAAACCTGAACGCTTAAATTTCTTACCCGCGAATCAGCGGATTATCTATATTCCAGATCTTGAGCTGACATTTCGCATTTAAACTAGTAAAAACGGGGAAATACCGCCCAGGCGACGAGAATCGGGCAGGTATCGTCCCTCCAGATGAGGTTTGCGATTCGTTCGCGGCCTTTGTGACGAGTCTTCTACAGCAGTCGAAATCAAACTGAACACCGGCGCGTCGGCTCGTTGTCCTCGTGAATGAAAGACGCTTATTTCTTTACCTCAACAATTTGTGAAATAACGGGACTTTGTTTGGCTTGCTGATGTCGTGTCAACCACCCGGAAATCTTCACAGTCGCAATCATGGTCTAATCGATAATCCACCTGAACCGTAGGCCATCATCAGGATTCAATCTCTCTTGAAAGACTGAGGAGGTCAACGCTCAACTGTGCTGCGCAATAAGCGCAATAATTTATAGACAACTCATAGATCTTGGGCTTCAAGTATTCACCGTTTCACTCTTACTTTAGGGTGGATCATGTGCTATTTGGCCTTCAAGTTATATCCGCCAGTGATGAACCCTCGTGAAGGGAACGAGCTGCGATTTGAACATGTGCAGTCGCCGCATAAAATTTTGCCAGCATTCAGCTCATCTGCTTTCATTCCATAATTTCCAACTGGGGTGTCGGTCTCAAATCATGCTAGCGTCGTGTGTGTCCTCAGTGCGGGTCGTGGACCACGCAACCCACGATCGATATCTGCAAGTATGATTGATGTCGGCTCGCTGCTTTTGATTTCGATGACAATCTGTGTTCGCTAATATTCAATTCCCATGGGTCAAACCTTATCGCTTCCGCCACAATCCCCACAATCTGGTGAGACTTCTGCAGAAGGACCGATAATATCGTCAGTGTTGTCATTGTCCAAGAATGAATTAAACTCGGCCTGGGATGGAAGAGGGTCGAAAGGTGGGCACGGGATGAAGGCTTCGTTCTCGTTAATTCAGCACTCACTAACGTTAACTGGGGATTTCCCGCCTCTACAAGGCCTAATAATAGTAATAATAATGAGCCTTTATATTTGGACAATGTATATGATCTTCCACACAACGGAAATTGCACAACTGGGTCCACGGGCGGCACACAACGAGGCAGCATAGTTCATGATCAGCGCGAGTCATTCAAAAAGTACCTCGTTGGCGAACCATTTGTGGGCTCTGCTTTCTAGACATTTTCCAAAATAATGCAATCGATGTCTGCCCTTCGCGTGGGAGCCGTGCCTTCATACTACGTCTTATGGTTAGTGAGTTTTCGGTCAGTTATCGCCTTAACTGTGTGAAGAGACACTATTCTTAGGGATACACACTTCTTATTCACAGAAGCCTTGACAGAGCGTGAAACGGAAAGTGACTTCCAAACGGTAGGGACACTTTGAGTTGTCCTGACTAGTGCGGCGACTATTATGTTGGCCAAGTGTTGTTAAATCGGCTGAGTAGATTCTTCCCTGGAAACCTACAGCGGGAGCCTTTCATCAAGGCGCAAAGACGACTGTTGAATAAACTGTATCTGCCTGTATTCCTGCCATTCGGTGAATGAGTTAATATCACAATTTGGGTGCCTCAGTTCTCTAAACGCCCGACGGTAACTAGACTTGCTGCCGGATTGCACGCCCCATTTCTATTTTGGGCGGCACTTCCGCCGAACATCGAGGGATCAGCATTGCACGTCAGCCGTGTATGTAGGTCGACTATTTCTGGCAAGCTTCTCACTTCTCTTGACACTGGGGGAGGCTCTCGCGGGAGAAGATACTAATTGTCTTCTTTGAGTCTGAGGTTTAACAGGCTTCCACTTGAACGGGATTTCTGATTATGCGCGCCCCACAACACATCCTCGCGATATGGTCAGTTCTCTCTGGTGGCCATTATTAAACATAGTCTGACCTACATGTCTATTGAGCACAAAGCTTATTAAAATGGCGAATGAAGTATGAATGAACGTACATGTGTTATGTTAAGAGCATCGAAGCGTGAACGTACCGATGACGAGCCAGATGAACGCAGAACTTCACCCCTACCCTGGGTGGAATGAGTCTGGCTGCGAAAATAGTACGGGATTTACGGATACTCGTGGAAGAAACGAGGTCTCATTCGAAAATTCATATCGAGGGCTGTCAATCATCTGTCTTCAGGGTCGCTACGGCAAAAACAAGTGCAGCTGTCAGTGTCATAGTGGTGCGCTGCCCAAAGGACATCTCACTACCCGCGAGCCTTTGTAAGTTTGATTATTACGTCCTAAATTACAACTTTTCCCCACCCCACATTTCACCCGATAATCATGAAGTGATTCACCTCTAGTGAGCCCGTCCAATTTCCGCCACCGATCGCGCGAATACATTCTGGAAACTACACACAAAGGGAAATCCAATCTCTCGCACGATGTCCTACGAACCAATGCCTTTACTTCATATCATTTGAATCGTCTCTAGGGATTTGCGAGGACTAAAGTCTGGAACATGGTGAGTGTGCAAGGCCTTCCACGCTCCCAGATAGTTTTAGACATTCCGATATTCTGAGAGACTAGTGCTTGCCTTCCTCTCCCCATGGCAGGAAGTGCTAACCGCCTATCTTGGGGAGACTACATCACGCTCTTCGAGGTGCGTGTCTCGATAATCGCTGACTTTCTTGGAAGCCTCTTCAGGAGGACTCGACAGCCGTGGAATCGATGGTGACTTCATGATTCGCCATCCCATGCTGATGGTACGTGACTACGGGGATTCCCTAATAGCACGTTAAGTAGACGATACATGCAGCCTATACGCAGGCAGAGGAAGGCAAATTGTGATTTGCAAGGGTGTTGTCTGATGATACTTAATCTCCTAAACCATTCCAAGCACCTAAGGCATCACCATTCCCGAGAGGTCATTTCTATGATGTGAAGGTAAGGTGGTATTTCAAGATACCGGCTCGTCGAACTTCGAGTCCAACGTGAATCAAAGGGGGCATGGAACTTGCATGAAATGCTTCTCTTCACCGTAGGTGTCAAATAGGCGTACGCGGCTATGGGTATTCACATATGCTCATGAGTGAAGAGACGAAACAGGGGCTTCTTTTTGTCATTTCATACAACTCTATTTTCCCTTCTGTCTAGCTGTCGGAAAGTACTCGCACCAGTCGTGAGGAGGAACCTGCATTCGAATAACACATGAAACGTGAACCCTTTCATAATTACCAGCGCGTGAACTGTGGGGTGGGGAAAAGATATAATTGTCCAGAATGCCGAGTTCTTCTACGGAATTGCAGTGTTTGAGACATGGTAGACGTAATAATGAAGTTCTCGAAGACTCACGGGTAGCCAGGTGTTGTACCCGAGGAAAGTATGCATGACAGGTGTTCTTATGCGTTCCCTTGGACGACTGACAGCCTCGGGATAGATTTTCAAATAGAACGTCGTTTTGTCATGAGTGTTTGTCGATACCACTGTATCTCCGGTTAAGCCGGATCCATTCTATCTGGGGTAGGAGTAGATTTTCGCCGTCATTCTGGCTCGCTGTCGGCATGTTGGACCCTCTACGCATATCAGAACATACATATGGAACTTCATTCTTCGCTCTAACGCACTTTATGCAAGATATAGAGATCATACTATTGAGTCCACCATCTGTCACGGAAATGACACAGCAGGGGTTTCTAACGAGGATGATATGTAGATTTATAAATTATCTCGCATGCTTATTGTTCTGGGACATTAAATTGTCAAACACAGTTGGAAGGACAACCAGAGGGTAGCAAGGCTGCGGGTAGCTCTACATAGTCTAGTAAGTCCCGTTATATTTAGCTTTTCTATAGAACTCTCTCCTCAATTTCAACTACAATGTCCAAGGAGATACCGGGCATCAGACCTTGGGCCTATCCTGCTACGAGGCCCTAAGACGGCGATTCCCACTTGCCCAAGATGTATGTGGGGCTTACGGATTGGCTGAGGTATTCCAAGCACCTCCTCCATCCATTTCCCGCGTTCATAATTTGCGGAAGGGCGTGCTTCAATCCTCTCCCATACAGAATGCAAGCCAGAATAGAAAGAGAGGCGCAATATGCCTATTTTGGATAGCGCCATTTCCAAAGCTGACGCAGTGTGTATCACGAGCCAATGCCGGTTGGTAGCGCTCCAACACCGCTCCCATCCAATCAGAAATCAAAGAAAACGGATCTCACGAGGGCCGCGAATGAGGTGAGGAGGAGGATAAATTTGCTCCTCCTCAATTCTCGCCGTCAAGTGTCGGGTCGGATCGCACTTAGGCACGCTGGGCCGTTGCAACGCTCACTCTAACTACGCTCAAAGAATTCCCACTTGTCTATCTCGGTGCTAGAAGACGAGCGATCTTGATTTCAGTGGGCACGGCTACCTCCCATCTTTTCCAAGCAAATTCGCAGTGGCAGCCATTCGAAACAACTTTAACCATACGAGACAGCCAATTCACCTTCAAGATCGAACTCAACCCGAGACACCGGCGGTTTCGAGGAATCGGCTCAAAGGCCAATTAATCTGCCACGTATGATCCCCGCCACGCTTCATTCTTACGCCTACCCACTCCTCTACTAGCGAGGAAAGTGCCTCTTCCTGCCGTTTACCGCAATATGTTGTGAGGTGTACCCTCGCAATCGCTACTACCCTTCTGATGAGCGTCGAACCCAAACCATACTCTTCGCGTTACACAAGCAGTTGACAGCAGACGCCGGTGTGGAGTCGGCCCTAGAACCACTCCCAACGGCAGGCGTCCTTCCATTACAAAGTGCATTGAAATTGGGCTAGGTCACAGGGCGGCACCGCGACCTTGAGCCTCCCCTCCCCCACTGCGCCCAGTTCGCCGTTTTGTATTAGATCTGAGTTCGTCGAGTAATCTTCATTTCGGCATCGAAGCCAAATGGGCAGCCAGAGGTTGGTCGCCGGCGCCGAGAAGACCGACTCGAAGTCAATAACTGAGAAATGCGACAGTTGAATTCAACTTGCTCACGAGGGCGGATTTCACGAACACTACGAAATATTTCGACGAACGAACGAGACTACAGCTACGTGATCGAATTGGCAAGGCAGGGCGATGCTGGGTATACTCGAAAGTTTGAAGCCCGGCATAAGAGAATACGAAAACAAGGCATTCACTACATATCCAATGAAAAAACTAACTTGAAGGAGAAGAGGACCAACGACTCGGAAAGATCACCTGTTCCGGCCCACGGACGCCTGTGCGAACGCAGGCCTCAACACTGTCGAGAACGGCGTATCCGCCACGCCCTGCGAATAGGGCGTTGAGGGATTATAGCGGTGCTTCACCTCGGCCGCCGGTAACACCGAAGGCGATAACGGCGAGTGCGACGAGTGAGAAGATCGGGACGAGGCACCGCTGAATGCCGAAAGCGGGGGCGAAGACGAGAAAGAGGGAGAGGGAGAGGGGGAAGGACTGAGATTAGTTCGAAGCGAGCGAGGCAATGAGGAGCTGGAATAGGTGGGCGATGGATTGGGTTCGGAATAGATCCGTGCGGGAGGGCCAGGGTAGGCAAATTGAGAATGAGGAGCTCGAGCTGGTTCAGCGAAAGGGGGTGCCTCGACCTCGACGTCCATCTCTTCACCATCCCACGCGTCAACTTCTCCCTCATACCCCCCGTCCCCAGCTGACGGCCTCGTGCCTCTTTGGCGTTCCTCTTCGAGACGATACGCGGTGTCGGTGTACTCTCGCTGGAACTGATTCGGATTATGCGCATGGCACGCCCCTCTCCCCGGTCGTTGACTCTTCGTCCATTGTTTATCTGGGGCGTCGCGATTGTGGCTTCTAAGGGGTGGTGCAGGAAAGGAGTCCACGCGACGATCATACTGGCCTTCCCAAAAGGGAGGAGGGAATGGGTTGGGTATAGTTATTGGACCTCGAACTTCACTCGACACTGAGACAGAATGGGAAGGGTGGACGTTGGACGAGGAGAAAGAGGAGGACGAGGTGGAAGTATAGGCCGTTATGGCGTGGTTCCTGTAGTGCCGGCGCATGTTCGAGTTCACGTTGAACTCTCGACCGCAGTTCGGCCATGGACAACGGAACGCTAGGACCAATCGTATGTCAACGCTACCGTTCCTTCCTAGGGCAAGGCACAAAAAACTCACGCGTTGCCCCAGTATGCGTGTTAGCATGTATCCTCAAACTGCTCGGTCTATTAAACCGCTTGGAACAGGTGGGGCAGATGTGTTTCTTCTCCGAAGGAGTACCATAGACGACATTCATGGGCATGCTTCTCGGTATGGCAGACATGCCCTGTGCATGCGCTGGGGAAGGAGAAGGCGCTCCGGGATACGTGGCTAGGGTGTGTGTAGGGTGCATCTTCATCGAGGTGGGGTTGGGGTCGAGCTCGCCCTCGGAAGCATCTTCTTCGCCATCGCTCGCATCCACTGTCCGTTGACGGGGTTGTCGGTATGGAAGGTCCGGGTAGCCTGGAGATTGTGTAGGTGGGTGATGCAGCTCGGAGGAAGGACAGCCTAAGCCTAAACGCGTATGGGTCGACATATACGCCGCCGAACTCGGACCCGGAGCAGGGGTTTGTGCGTGGGCGACGGCGGTGTTCGTGTGTGGTGGGTAAACCTGCGCGTGCGTGTTTGACTGCAGGCTGGCGGCTGCCAGACGCTGTGGCCCAGGCAACGCACTGGCGTCGTGTGTACGATGTAGATACGGCTGTATATTTAGAAGGGTGTGTGGGCGACTCTGAGGATCCCGCGCTCGGAGGTTTGTGGGTAATGGAGCGGCCAAAGGCACAGAGGACGAGGTAGAGGCAGAGGAGCAGTGACAACCCGTAATCGTGCACGTTGAGGAAGTGCCTGTTGGCCATGGGACCTACGACGAAAGTCAATCGCGTTCGCGGTGGAAGAAGATTTAGACTCACCGAGTGCTTTACCCTCATCTGCTCTCCGTCCAGTCCGTCCCTGTGCATGAGGTGTGCTGTGTTGAACGCGTCCCTGAGTGACCTTAATAGAGAGGGAAAGCACGGCGAACGCACCTGGGAACATCTCGTGGATGCTCGGTAGCGAGACTGCCATCGTGGAAGCTTGGCTTGGGAAGTGCGAGCGGCAACGTGAGAGTAAAGTCGATGTGGAGAACTTGATAGTCCGGCGTTCCAGGTCTGAAAGTTATATAGCGTAGGGAAGGGTGCAGTGCGATGGGTTGAGTTGCCGGCTTACTTCTCGACTAGAATCGACGTCTTGTTAAACTTCACCTTTGAAGGGGGAAGGGAGGCGCCGTATTTAAGCAGAAGATTAGATCAGGCCGGCTGCGAGGCCTGTCCTTACCTCCTTTCTACATGAATGCCCCCGTTTGTTGCCGAAGGATTGGCGCGGACCCTTTCGGCCTCTTTGGGAGTGCGAGAGATCGGCGAGAGATCGCGATCCGTAGCAGCTTGGCTCGTTTGGGTGTGTTTGATTCCGACGTCATGAGGAGATGGACTCCCCTCTAGCACCGATATGTTAATGCATCGTTATGGACAGGAGAGGGCTCTGCGGCAGCAGCACTGGCACACGCTTGCTTGCTCCATGGGTCTTGCATTTCATTTTGCACCTGGCTCCTTAATCGCCTTCGACGCTTCGGCAACCCCATGATCTACGCACACAGCGGCTGACAATCGCAGCATTCTATGTTATATTGATTTGAGATTGTGGCGGCACACGGGAATGCTAGGGGACGTGCGTTACGCATTAGCAAGCCTTGCACCGTCAACAGTCAAAACGTGAGACGGCAGTGTCGGATGCAACAAGAAAACAAATGCACAACGTTCGACATTGTCATAGAGAGAATTTTTTAGAACGTATGACAGACAAGATTCGCTGTTCCCTGCCTTCAGGTTCCTTTCCAACGGCTATTGGGGAGGGCGCGAGAAGCGAAACAGCAGGCTGAAGAAAGACAAGAATGGAAGATTTTCGGTTAAAGGAGCCTCGTGCAACCTTCTTCAATGCCAGATGTCAAGCATAGGACATCCATATTGGTGGCTTGAGTTTAACTTTGGGCCGACACTGAGCTTTTTCGATAGTCGGGCTACCTGGGAAAAGATCGACAGGAATGATAGATCCAGAGTAATATTTTGGCGGCTCGACCTTCTGTAGAGCTGCACGAGAATGTGGCACAGCACCGATACCGCCTTTAAACCTCCAGATAAGATTAGACAAAGCTAAATTGACGCCCGTGCCGGAATATCTCGGCCCGTCTTCCTGGCTTGGCATTGCGATATTGGTATGCCAAACATTCCCGTCATCATTGCTGGCAACGATGACGGCCGACGCATGCCTCAAACATATTCTGTCCCCGACCACCATCGTGCAGCGTCAGGAGATGTTTAGTGGTCACCATTTTGCACCACGATTCGGTGGATCCTCTATACCCTGACCTCTGAATCGAGCTGACCATTCACAATTGAAATATGCCGTGAAAACGGGAAAATAATGTCCAGACGACGAGAATCAGGACAAAATAGTTTCTCCAGAGGACGTGCGCCATCTCTTCATGGCATTCCTTGGAAGAATTTTGCCCAAAAAGAAGTTTGAGGATCGACCTGACCGTCCGCGTATCGATCAGCTATTTCGTAAATCGCGGTTCACAGACCCTCTCTCAGGATTTGCGAATTAAATGGACTTTGTTTGGCTGTCTGATGTCATGTCAACGCCCTCAAAGTCTTCGTCGTCGGTTGGACACGGTCGACTAAACCGACAATCACGCGTATGTAGGTTTTATTGCACTTTTCTCATACAAGAGCAGTATGCTCACGAAATATGATCGTCGCTGTTCGTTGCATGCGAACTCGAAGTATGTGAACGGCAAATTTCCGTCCACCAATGGGTTAAACCTGATCGTCTCCGTCTACAACCGAGGTACCCCCACGCCCCGGCGAAGATGACGTGGGAGACCCGACGAAATCGACGGTGGTGTCATCGGCCAAGAATAAATTAACCTCGCCGTGGGAGACAGCAAGATCATCTAGATGAGGGACCTTTCCTCGAGAGTGAGTACCGACATTCCGCAGCTTCGCATCTTTCTTAGAACAGGTTACTCCCAAAAATAAACAGCCTAGGGCGTTCGTCTTCGACGAAGCGGGTACCTCAATTGCCCACTGGATGCAGTAGTCAGTCATGAGAACAGGAGCTTATTGGTGCAAGCTCGAGATATCCCCTTCCAGTGGAGGTCTTTATACTACGGGTTATGGTATAGCGGTCGGTTACCACCTTGACAGTGTCAAGCGGCTCTAAACATAGGGCGACACACCATCATACCCGCAGAAGCGTCGAGAAACGGAGGAAATAACCAAGAAAAGTACACCAATGCCGATGCCGAACAGTAGACATGATCCCCTTTCCGCTAGACCGTCGGGGGGATCCGATTCATTCTGTCACTTGCAGGTGCCAACGCGACTGAGTAGACAAGCCCTTGAAAACACACGGTAACGACAGTTGCACCCGCAGGGAGATGAAGAAGGTACGATTACGACCCGAACCACTGACGAGGCAAAGTCGTAAATTGTCAAGGAGTTGAGTGGAAATATTGTATCTGTGCAGACCAGCATCATGGAGTCCAGAAAGGCGATTATTGGAGACTGCGTCAGGTCCTCTAAACGCCCGCCGGCAACTACACATTTGGCCGTTCAGACTGCACGCCCATTTCTATTTTGAGCACGACTTCCACCGAAGGAGGGATCGGGATCAGGAACAGTTCGGCGTGAGCGTCATCCTCCATATGGCGTACAGCGCTAAACTGTTTTCGGCAGACTTCGTGCTCTTGCCAAGAAGTGAGGCTTTCGCGGGAAGCTTAACGGGGGGAAAGGACGGTCTAGACGGTAGTTGACTGACAGGATTTGAATTGCGTGGGATTCCTGACTCCACAACACGTCTCGCGGGAGGGATGCGCCTCCGAAGTGGCCATCAACACACTCGGTCTGGTCTCTATATCTAGTAAAAAGCTTGACGAATGAAGGTGGATATGTGCATATGTACATGGTGGCGCGTTTTGAGGATCCAACACTCGGATGGTGAGCTTGAATGACTGCGACAATCCTCTCCTACCCCAGGTGGAAGGGATCCGACTACGACGGGAGATGCATAATCGACAACGGCTCATGGCGAAAGCGAGGCTCCACTTTAAAATCCATATCGAAACCATCAATTGAATTATCTAGAGAAAAACAAAGAACATCTGCCAGACCCACCGAGTCACACGTTCTTTAGAGTACGTCGCCTGGCTACCCGCGAGCGTTGGAGGCCTTCTTCATTACGTCTACCATGTCGCAAACATAGGGATAGGGACTAGCACAGAAGAATGTGCGTTTACAGCGCTTTCCGACTGTAATGAGACTCCGACATTTTTTCCCGTGCATTGACGTACATCGTTTCCATTTTGGGAATAGCGGTGTTTGGGCTGCACCGCCGCGTTCAACTCATTCTTCATCTCTTCCTCACTCGCGCACCACGCATATATCCATGGAGGATTCCAGCGCCGATATTTCCGACTCGGAACTACTCAAACCACTTCCAAAATCTGTGTTTGACAAACTCGACGAGCTTGATGCAAAGGACATGAGCCCGTCTACCTCTGCATCCACAGCGGGAAAGCCCAAAGAAGACTTGTCAGAGGAAAAGGGTGCGTCGGAGTCTTCGAAAGATGAAGGTGAGCCACGAGTATATCCTAAATCCATCCCGTTGACCCATCTCACTATCAGAAGTTCAGTTTGTCGTCTTGAGTGAACAGACGCTCAAGGACCAACAGAAACATCAAGAAGCAAATAGAAAGCGGTGAGAAAGAGACAAGAAGAAGCGTGAGGAGAAGAAAGCGGAGGCGCAAGGGGTGCTTGATTGGGATATCCGAAGTGTATCAACAATGTTGTCAGGTATGTCCCAGCCACAATTGTTGAGGCTGAGGGCACACTCCTTGAGGTCAGTGCTGATTCTACGATACCATGGCTGTGAACAATTACTGGAGCGAGAGAGCAAGGGGGGAGCGAAGCGTATCCTCCCTTGCACCAATGAAACACGCCTTGAGAGGCTGTTCCGAAAAAGGAAATGACGTATGTCACGCATGGGAAAAAAATGTCGGAGTCTCATTACAGTCGGAAAGCGCTGTAACGGCGCGGCTTCGCGAATACTCGGCGTTTAGTATAATTATATCTGTTTTCCACTCCACATTTCATGCGATGCTTAAGACTTCTTATGTGCCCGATCAGCCTGTGGGATGTCCCGGTAACTAAACCCAAGGAGAAATTTAAATTCGAGCAGCCTTTATATCTAAATCGAGAAGGAATATCTTCTTTGTGTCTTCACAAAGGAACGCACTTGATTCGCTGTAGAGCACCCATTGGAGCTTTAGTTGCCGAGCTCCATCCACTTTGAACTCGATGTTAGACGAGTTAGACAGCTCACCAGCCGGCGTCTTACAAGGAACGCTTTATCCTCCGTTATCTGGATTATCGGGATTTATGAGCACCCAAACGGCTTCGGAAATGAAGTACCCTCAACCAATAGGGTCGTAGGTCACTATTTGCCTCTCTCCCGCTGTCAAACATCGTGAGTAGATTGGATGCTCTGCCGAATCGTGATACAAGGATGCTGCTATGAATCCGTCGAGCGTTGTGCGTAGCGCAGCTCCATTACCGTGAAGACTAGGAGCCTGTTGATTCAAGTCACGTAAGTTAAGTGCACCGTCTGGCCATCTTCGCATTCAAGCATCTCATTGGAACATCTGGGAGTACTCTGCTAATTGGCGTACGTTAGTTGAAGGCTAACCAATTGTAAACGCAGGCCCACAGTAGCTCCAAAAGCTGTAGTACTGCGCAATAATGCTCCGTGTAATCCCTCCGTACGTTCAGCCCTAATGTCCAAGGAGATGCCGGGCATAGGGCTTGAACCCGTGCCTTCTGGGAGGATTTAGGACGGCAATAACGACTCCATCATCTCCCACGGGTCGATGGGGTATTTAATTCGTATTTCAAATTGGTCAGTTTTTTCTCCAGCTGAAAATGGGAGAGGGCGTTTCACTACATACTTTCTGAGCCAGCATGCAAACCAAAATAGGAAGAGAGGCGCAATATGCCACTTTTGGAAATTGACATTTCATTTCCGCAGCTGACACGTTCACAAAGCATATCACAAACTAACGCGGGTGGCAAGGCCTCCCTACCACGCAATTACCGATCAAGGAGTGCAAATCCCACGAGGATCGCGAGCGAGTTGACGGGGAGGACAAATATACCTCATCTCAATTCTCGCTGTCAAGTGTCGTGTCGTACCTGGTCTAGACCGCTGCAATGCTCACTCTAACTGCGCTCAGAAGAGAAGTCGAGCAAGCTTATCTTAGCAAGCGATTCCACCTTCCATCTTCTTTCAATAAATTCACGACGCGAAGAGTCGAAGGACCTTCAGCCTAGCAGTCGAGTTACTTGTATTACTTGTACCTTCCAGCTCAAACGCAACCCGACGAACCACCGTGCATCAGCTTGAAAATCAGTTAATATATGTAAGATGCTCACCAAGGTCGTTTCTAATACTTGGGCCGCTTCGCGATGGGAGCCGAAGTTGCTGATGCCCTTCGCCCTTCATGATTCGCCTCGGGCCGTGACGTACATCGCGGAAGCTATGCAGAACGTTTCCGGAAGAGGAACGGAAGTTCCCCGACCTGCCGTCAACCGTAGCCAATGTGAGAGCTTCGACTCGGGTCGGATTTACGATCGCATCTTTGCGAAGTACCTCTGCCGTCGGCAGTGGTTCTAGGCCGTTACCTTATACACCACCTCAATGTCTGCTGTCAGCTGCGTGTGTAGCGCGGAGAGTTTTGGCTCGACACTCATCGGAAAGGTAGCAACGAGCACGGAACAGGGGACACCCCGCAGCATGCCGTCACGAGAAGAGACTAGAGTGGAATTGTACTTCCTCCTCACACACCACCTTCAGACGGCTTTCTGGTGTTATACGAGTGCGACGAATCATGAACTATGATCAGAAGAAGCGTTCACTGACATTTAGAAGGTGTTGCCAGTGCCTTGAAATCGCCGGTGGCTCTGGTTAAGTTTGATCTCAGTTGAAGGCGAACGGGCTGTCTCGAGTTTAAGGTTGTTTCGAATGACTGTCGTTCTGAATTTACTTGGACGAGCTAGAAGGTCGCAGCGCTGATTGAGATCAAGCGTGCTCGGCCTCTACCTGAGACGAGAGGGACATAAGAGAATTGTTTTGAGTGCCGTTAGAGCGAGCCTTGCAAATGATGGTCCAGACTAGGTAGGCCACGACACTCGACGGCGAGAATTGAGCTGCGGTATATTTGTCCGCCCCGTCAAGTCATCCGCAATTTCTGTGACGACAGTACTCATTGGGTCCGCAATCCCCGATTATCTCATGCTACTGCGAGCTGGATCCTCCCCGCGTTAGATCGTGATACAAATTGTGACAGCGTTGGATCGCCGGTTTCCGAAACAGGGATATTGCGCCTCCCTCGTCCCAATTTGGCTTGTATTCTCCGTCAGAGAGGAACGGAGCACCCTCTCCGGGTTCCAATAAACGCAAAATCCAACCTGGAAGAGGAACTAAAGACCCCTCGATACCGTGGCTTATTGCGAAGTTGTCATTGCCGCCTTAAACCCTCCGGGAAGGAAGAGGCTCAAGCTCTGGCGCTCGGTATCTCCCTGGACATCAGGGTCGAAAGCACTAGGCGAATTCCCCAGGGCGGTGGGTGCATAGCACCACAACGTTGGGGGCTACTGTGGGTCTACTATTTTTTGATGGCCTTCAAATTTTAGTGATTAATTAACAGAGCATCCTTGAACGTGAAAAAGATTGAACGTGACTGGCATTGAATACTGAGCCTACAGTTCAGTCGGCCTGAATTCACTTCTTTATGTTTGATACTCACAACTCGGTCTTACCTAAGAGCTCTCTAGCTGTCAGTATCGCTCGTGCAACTCGCCACCTGAGTTTACCTCATCTCCACGGCTTTGTGTACATGAAATTAACAAGGCCCATCAAGCGAGTAAAAAGTTCTGACCATGCTAAACAGGACGCAACTATCAGACACGTCCCAACAGCAAACGCCTACTCGTCGTAATGGCCCTCACAGCAGCAGAACACGAGAATCCAGGTAATGCGAAGGTAAGACCATGGGTTTGTGACGACACCGGCTTATCTAACATCAGGAATCAGACACGAAGCAGGTGTTTCTTTCTGACATGCCACTTCAACTTATCTTTCTCTCTTGTCTAGTCGCTGTAGTGTACTCGCCCAGTGGTAGGGGGGACTATGCCTTTGACGGACTCACGAGGGCTGAATCCCTTCGTCATCACGGCGTGTACGGTGGGGTGGGGAAAGGTATGATTAGAATTGTCATAAACGCTGAATGACCTTGAAATGTGCATCCTGCTGTAGGAAGCCCCGTGTCTGCCACATGGTGGGCGTGTCTTGAAGGCTCGCGGGTAGCCAGGTGATGTGCTCTAAAGAACGAGTGAGTATGACAGATGCTCTTATGTTTTCCTTAGATGATTGACGGATTTTCAAGTGGAACCTCGCTTTCACCATGAGTCGTCGTTGATTTTTTATCTCCATCGTAGCTGGATCACTTCCACCTGGAGTAGGAGTGTATTTTCGCCGTCATTCTGACTCGCCGTCGTAATGCTGGGTACTCTAAAACATACCACCATGTAGGTACATATTCCACTTTATTTATCATTTTAACAAGCTTTGTACAAGATATAGGGATCAGACTGAGTCTACTAGCATCTAGACCGTCCTTTCCCCCGTTAAGCTCTCTCGAAAGCCTTCCTCCATGTCAAGAGAACGCAGAAGTCTGCCGGAAATAGCTTAGCACCGTACACCATATGGAGGATGACGTGCACGCCGAATCGCTGCTGATCGGTGGAAGTCGCATCCAAAAATAGAAATGGGGCATACAGCCTGAGTTCCGCCAGACGTGTAATTGCCAGCGGGTGTTTCGAGGACTCGAAACATTCTCAACTTCTCTAAATTCCACAATTATCGATTTGCACGTATGTGATATTTCCGTTCCAACCTCTAGTAGGACGCCTTGACGATTTATAGCTTTACATATTCAGGCCCATTTTATTCCTGTCAGTGGTAGCAAATCTGGGGTGATCTCCCCTCCAAATATAACACTTTTTCGGGTACGAGGCATTGTTGTTCGGGTCATGATCGTCTCTTCTTCATCCTCCTTGCTGGTGCAACTGCCGTCACCATGTTTTCTCTAGGACTGGTCTACTCGGCCGTTTTGTCAGCTGTAGCAAGGAATCGGACCTCCCCGATGGTCTAGCGAAATGGGGATTATGCCTAAGATTTGGCGTTGGTAAACCTTTCCTCCCTATTTCGTCCGCCTCTCAGTGCTTCTGCGGGTATGGCGATGCGTCGCCTAGAATATGAAGTCACTTCACACCGTCAAAGTAATGCCATAACTCGCAGGTGAGAGGACGGTGACGGCGAGGGCGGAGGACTAATAGTCGGAAGTGGAGGGCCCGGGGGCGATGGGGAGTTGGAGTTGGGATAGTTGGGCAAAAAGGTGGGGCACTCGGACGAGGAGTGAACGCGACGGCAGCGTCCGCATACTGTAACAGGCGGGCTGCTAGGGTACGCAAGTCAACTAGAAGATCGTGGTCGAGCCGGGTCAGCATAATGGTGCCTCGACGCGTACGCCCATCACTCCCCGGGTCTCTTCACGATCCGACTCAACGTCTTATTTTTCGTTTGATGGCCCGGTTGCGTCCCGCTCCCGTCCGCGTTCCATCCGATAGACGATGCAGTGCGCCCGCTGGGATTCGTTCGCGTGTCACGCTCCTCTCTCTGTTAAGCAGGACGCGGGAAAGTCAGGGCAAGGGGGATCGAATCCACGCCGCGCCGGTTATACAGACCTGCGCGAAGGTGAGGGGAGGGGTGGATGTGCGGGGTAAGTCGCTGGGTGGGAAATATAGGGAAGGGAGGATGAGGAGGATGAGGAAGCGGTGGTGGTGGTCTGGTTCCGACAACGCCTCTTCATGTTAGAATTCACGTTGAGCATCGCGATTGTTGTAGGACAAGCGACTCGGAGGAAGAAAGGGAATTACTGGAGAGCTTACGCGCTCGGATGCGTGTTAATCGGCTTCAAGTTGTTCTGTGAAAGCGCGTGGAACAAACACGTTGGGCTGGTGTGTTTCCTTCTCTGATGGGATGCTGTCGATGTTACCCGGTGTATGCAGAAGAATTGCGATGACCCGGCGAAGGGGGCGTTGGGATATCGGTGGGGTTTGCCTCCGCCTTTGCCTTTGGAGGCGTCGTCCTCATCGTCACTGGTCTGGGGTCCATGGGCTGTTGGTGTTGGTGACCGGTTGGAGGGTTGTGCGGAAACTAGTGGGTGCGGCGGATCAGGATGCGGATCAGATCTAGAGCGGGCGAAAGGGCGAAAGGAAGAGGAACGGGAAGGAGGCTCGGAGGGAGGGGGGCCGCATGCGCCGGCGCCGACGAATGCGGTCGGTGGGCGTGGGGATGTGGATTCGCGTGTGGACGCGCTCGTACTCCATACTAGATCGGGATGTGGTTCCAGCGAGTGTACAGCGCTCGAGCCCGAGAGCTCGTGGCCCGTGGCCGATGTCGACAAACTTGAACGGGCCAAAGACATGGATGAGGATGTTGACAGCGAAGGGGAGGCCTAGGAGCAGTGACGCCCAGCCACGGAGAACCCGGACGACGAAAGAAAGGCGGGTGACGCCGCGTGCCCAGCAGTCCGAAGAGTACATGTTGGATCGATGTCCAACTGGTCCCTGCGTACGAGATGTGCTCGAGTCGGCTGGGTCGCTGAGGAATCTTCAAGAAGAGGGAAGGGACGCACCTGGAAACATATCGTCTATGCTCGGGAGCGAGACAGGCACTGCCATCGTGCGGGGGACGAGGGGTCTGCAAGGGCTCTAGCACCCGGCGCGTCTTCGGCACGGCGTTCAAATTCTTTGGCGTTCAAATTCTTCGGCGTTCACGGGCGTTCATACCGTTATGGCTTCGACTTAAATAAATCGAGAGTGGGAAATGCTCGAGCTTCACTAGCACTGGTACCAGCTCCTGTCCCCTCTCCAGCTAAATCTAAATTGGAGCAACGCCCCTCGCCTAGCACTGACAATTAAGATTAGTTACTTATGGCTCAATTATGGCTCAGCGCTCAGCGTCGACACTGAAAGAAGGGTTATACTTCACTTCCCCTTTGCCCTACGAATCAGGATGACTCGATGAATCGGGGTGACTCTATGAATGGGGACGGCTCAAAGAACTCAAACGTAATGGCTGGTGAGTCGTGACGGTGGCTTATAGTGTAAATGGTGAATGGACTAGTGGCGGTCTTACACTCTTGATGATACCTTCGAGAGGGAAACTCCTCGTAGCGGAGGGGTAGCAACAGATCAAACCTCTGTCTCTCCCTGATGTGGGCTCCATCTATCAAGTTCGTGTGTGACGCGTGGAATTTAAGCTTGAGCGTTGTTGGAGGGTAGGAACAGGAGTAGACAGGATGAGGAATTGCGATTTCTTCGCCTTCTAAATGATCCATTATCGTTCCCTCGGCCGACGTTTGCGCCGCCTTCATCAGCAAATCCTGATTTTGAGGGCCAGAATGGCCTCAATTTTAGCATTACAGCCTGTTATGGCGTGTTACGTAGCACTACGTAACGCGACATAGCGCTGTAATGCATCTTCTTATCTATTGAGATAACCCCCCAATTACAGAGTGCTACGTACCCTCGTATAGCACTCATAACGCAATCAGGAATTGCTGATGGCTTGAGTATAGACTCGACTAACTGACAAACTCGAGCTGTGAGTCCTTACCTTTGTGAAAGTATTTGGACAAGGTGGAAGGTGGTGGCTTTTCTGAGATCAAGCTCGCTCGACTTCTAGCCTTGAGATAAGTACGACATACAAGAGATGTTTTGAGCGTGGTGAGAGTGAACCCTCCACGGTCCGGACTACGTACAACACGACACTTGACATCAAGAATCGAAATGGAATAAATTTATCCTCCCCGTCAACTCGATCATGATCCTCGGGGGCCGTCGCGGGTGGCCCGTCAATAATGGAGTGCGAATCTTATAGAGTAATATATGCTCTGTCGGCATTTAGCCGTCACTTTCTACAACGTCTTGGAGAGCACCTTCTCCTTGTAAACTACTTATACTTAAGTATCCTGTAGCCGTAGCACCTATCGCGGCCCATTTCCTTCATTGGAGCTGCAGATGATATGTAGAGTAAAGTGGATTTATGGGTGTGAGCTCGATGGACAAAAACCGTTAGTGTTGCGCTTGGACCGATTTATGACGGGCAAGTGTGCTTTCATTATTATTTTATGGAAATTTTTTATGGAACATAGCATGGAACCGTTCGGCCCTCTCATCCCTGATGCCTAAGTTGCAAGGGCCGTTACGGAGAACATGAGAGACACAACAAAAGTAAGGAAAACAAGAATCAGAGGTTTTTGAATAGAAGCTCCGGACAGCATTCTTCAATGTCAGGTGTCATGTATAGGTCATTCATCGGTAGGTTAAGCTTACCTTTGGGGCGCGACGCCTTTTCGACATTCAGAGACGGCCTTGAGGCGGAAACACCGATCAACGGGGATGAGCGATAAATTGATGGGTCGTCCATCTATAGCGCAACACAAGAATGGGGCGTAACCGAAGGAACAGCGACACCACCACCTTGAAGCCGCCAAATAAGACTAGACGAAGTCAAATTGACGCCCATGCCGGAATATATCGGCCCGCCTGTATAACAGCTTGGCGTTGTTGTATCCATATGCTAGTGCCAAATATCTCCGTCATCATTGCTGACAACGACCAGTTCATGTCCCTGACCACGACTCTCCACGATCGCACAGCGTCAAAAAACGTTTGGTGGCCGACGATTTCGTCTCGGTGCTCTTTTTCGGAGCTGCGAAAAAGTCGATTCGAGCAACGACTTATGCACTGAGCTACTTTACTTGTCCTATTCTGGTTCTACTGGAGCTCATCTCTGTGGGTCCCTTCGACAACCACCAAAACTGTGTATACTAGGGTTTGGAAGCTGTGTTGTCTGGAATCGACCAAAACATGTCTGGTGTCCTCCTGCCGAGCAGGCTGTTAGCAAGCGACGTATTGAGGCATCGACAAGTCCGTTCTCTCTCCTTTGATGGCTATTGTTCAGGTGGCTCGTCCGCTCGTGGATGACTGACGGACAGCCTTTCTCCTTCTTCCGCCCACCGAAGAAATGCGAACGCCTAGAATTCTTCTCTGGGGTGCTGTGGATCCCCAACTCACACATGAAATAACGCAAGCGGTGGAAATAGCGTGCAGACGACGGGATTTAGGGTGGGACTGTTCCTCTAGACGTGGCGTTCGCGGCAAGCATTCTGCGCATATACAGTCTGAAGATCGAGGGGACCGTTCGCGTACGAGAAACTTACTTCGTAAGTCACGCACGCAACTTACAGACCCTTCATGTCGCCATCTTGGGATTTGCGAGTTATGCACATGGACATTATTGGCTTTCTGACATATGTCAGGTTATCCCCCGCAAAGTCTTCGCGGACGTTTGGACACGCGCCCGATTCATCCAACCCACAAATATGCTGTGCACATGTGGATTGAATAAGACTTCTCGTACGAGAGCAGTTTGCTCACGACACTTCATGACACTCCGGAGGATGGCCCTGGAAGCACACAACATACAACCCGACCCACAGATATGATTGACACTGGTTCGCCGCATGCAAAATCAAAGCATTTCGACTTCCGATCCCCGTCCACCAATGGGTCCATTCATATCGTCTCCTTCTACAACCCCCAGTTCTGCCGAAGTTGACGTGGGAGGTCCGACGAAATCGACAGTGGTGTCATTGTCCAAGAATAAATTAACCTCGCCGTGGGACGGTGAGATCTTCTAGATGAAAGACCTTTCCTCGAGACTGAGTACTGGCAGTCCGTAGCTTCGCATCTTCCTCAGAACGGCTTACTCCCGAAAATAGATCGCCTCTGCTGCCTTGAATACTTGTCTTCGAAGAAGCGGGCACTTCAACCAGTGGACACAGCTCGGCAATGCAGTTTCTAATCAGTGCGGGTTATGAGAACCGCAGCCTATTGGAGCAAGCATCGTCGGCCCACCATTCTAAAACCTTTTTAAGGACTACGCTCGATGTATCCCCTTGCAGAGGAGGGCTTCATTACTACGGGTTATGGTATAGCAGTCGGGTATTGCCTTGACGGTGTGAAGCGACTTTATATATATAAGGTGACACCGTCATACCCGCAGAAGTATCGAGAGGCGGACGAAATAAGGACGAAAGGTTTGCCGACGCCAAACTTTGGGCATAATCCCCATTTCACTAGAGCGTCGGGAGGATTCGACTCCTTCTATCGCCTACAGGCCTTACAGCTGCTAAGACGGCCAAGTAGACTTGTTCTTGAAAAAATATGATGAAGACAGCCAGCGCCACTGACAGGAATATGAACCTAGAGATTTGGACGGAAATATTACATATCTGCAACCAATAATTATGGAAATTTTTGAAGGTGACTCGGACACTTTGAAAGCGCTTCGACTAGTAGGCTACGAGTCCTCTAAACGCCCGCCGGCAACTATACATTTGGCCGGGCTAAGGATACACGCCCCATTTCTATTTTGGGCGCGACTTCCACCGAACAATGAGGGATCACTCGATCAGCAACGATTCGGCGTACACATCACCCTCCATATGGCGTAGGGTGCTAAACTACTTTCAGTGGACTTCTTCGTTCTCTTGACGCGAAGGAAGGCTTTCGCGGGAAGCTTAACGGGGGAAACCGATGGTCTAGATACTAGTCGACCGACAGGATTTGAATTGAGTGGGATTTCTGACTCCACAACACCGCTCGCGGGAACGGCATGTCTCTACAGCGTCCATTAGCACACTCGATCTGATCCCTTTATCCCGTACAAAGCTTGTTAAAACGACAAATGAAGTTGAGAACCTGCTTTTGGTGTGGTTAGGGCATCTAAAATCTCGATGGCGAGCTTGAATGACTGCGAAAATCCACTCCAAACCGAGGTAGAAGTGATCCGGCTGCGACGGAGATAAAGAATCAACGACGGCTCATGGTGAAAGCGAGGCCCCACTTAAAAATCCATATCGAAGTTCCCAATTGTCTAAGGGAAAACATACGAACATCCGTCATACTCACCCGTTCTTTAGAGCACATCACCTGGGTACCCGCGAGCCTCCTAGGCATTCATTATTACATTCACGTTGCATGTCATAGTAACACGGGTTCCTCAGCCGGATCCCCGTTTCAAGGGGCGGCTTTGCGAAGACTCAGCGTTTATGACAAGTCATTAATATATGCTTTCCCACTCCACCAGTACACCCATAAATCACGAAAGTATTCACGATCTCGTGGTCTACAATGGGCACGTCCTCCTCCCACTGGTGCGAACACTTTACGGATACTAGACAAAGGGAAATCAAGTCAAGTGACAATGTTAAAAGAAGCATACTTCGTATCTTCACGGACAGAAACACACTTAT